>APFE031484074.1:73423-88795 GCA_000404065.3 Pinus taeda | reverse complement strand
TGACAAAATCTGTTAGCTCTGAGAAGTTCTCTTGGTGTAGAGAAACAATGGGTTTTTTAGGGCTGGAAAAATGACTAAGCTATCATGCGGCCCCCTATGGAAAGAAAACAACAAGTGGGAGATTGTTGGGTTGTGTTATATTCTTTCCACATAGTTAACAGGGGGTTTGAGGGGTACCTATAACCCCACTTTATGGGGTCTGGGACAGCGCCCTGGAAAATTTTGGTTTTGGACCCTATGTTAGGTTGGGCGGACGCACCTATGGTTTTGTGCATGATTTTCGCACATGTTTTTTGGACGCGATGGTTTTCGGTCCATGGTTTTGGATGCAATGGTTTTCAGTCCATGGTATTGGATGTTTCGGTATGTATAAATATGTATTGTAACATTGAAAGGAAAATAATGAAAAATCAAGCTGGTAGTCTCGGTTTTGGGATCTAGTGGGAAATCTTTGTGTATATGTGTTTTATGTGTTATGCTCGTATTTTTATTTTTCCTGTGATTTAGAATTCGTATGCAGGTGATTTCTGTACGGGGTTAAAACCTACACCCTGCCTCATTTGAGATCATGTACTCCCACATAAAAGGATACTTCCATCACTCTAGTAGGTCTCACCCCCTCCATTATTTGTATGTCCTTGCATTGCTTCATTTCTTTCTCTCTCTCTTTGACTCCCCTTTGGTGTCTTTTGGAAGTGTAACCTACAACGTATACCGATCATATGATTTTATCCTAACACTCATACATTGGGGGGTAATCTATTATCACCAAAAAATGATAACCTAGCCATTTCTAACTAGGTGGATCAAAATACACCATGTAGGATTATTTTTTACCATAGCAAAATTACTTTCACTGTGGAAAATAATTTAGTAAACCACTTTTATTAAATTATTTTATGATTTAGATTAAAAAAACCCATGAGAATACTTAGATAGATAATTTTTTAATTGATTTTCTCTAGGAATAATAATTAAATCATTGCTTAAATCTTTATTCCCTGTCGCATTTGTCTAAATCCCCTAGGAATAATTAAATAAATCAATACTTATTTATTATTCCTTATTTCCATTATTGGAATAATTGTTAAATCACTATTTAATAATTATTTCAATTTCACACCATTCTTAATCCTTGAGAAATAATTTGATCTGAATAGGATCATTATTTTGTTTTTCATCCATCTCGATGCATTTTGAGTGGAAAAAGTGGAGGAATCAACTCACGGGACCGTTTTTACTAGCATGACCCAGTCTGGCAAAACAAGGTCTGAAACCTTCCAGGAGCTTTTTGAGGCATTAAATGACGTTTGTTTGGGGTAAAATTTTTCTGCCAAAATCCAGAACCTTTCATGCTATTTTACACACATAAATCTTTCTAAAGGCCCAAGAATCGCATCAATCGGAGTCTGTATGCAAAAGTTGTGCCACTTAGAAGTTGACCTTCCTGTTTTCACACCTATAATTCAGGAGGATGTCATGTCAGCCCCCATTATTTACAGAAAAGGGGCTAGCCACGTGTTTTTGATGTAAAAGACTCTGGAAGAGTCTATTTTGGAACTCTAGTTAAGAGTTTATGTGGTCAAAATTAACCACTAGTAGGCTATCGAGTTGTGTTATAACCGGACCACTAGGGAGAAGAAGCATTCTATTATTTCGAGACCATTTTGTTCCATAGTTAAGAAAAGATAGCCAGGAGAGATAGGAGGTAGAGCACACAGAGAGGATTTGTGCACTGTATCAGCCCATAAGCCACAAACATTACTTCTTCGTATCTGCAGCCATATTTCCAAACAGAGAAAGAGAGCGAGGCAACCTCACCTTCCAACTGGGTTTTCTCCAGAAAGGGTTTCCCAGAGAGTATACCTTGTGTATTATGTGTGTGTGAGCTTATTTTTTCGTTCTCTAATTTTCTGCTTGATTTAATTTTACATGCATGCACTAATTACAGTTAATTTTACAACTCTCAAAATTAAATGAAACTGTAATAGTGTATAATCTCAGTTTTAAAATATAATATTATCATATCTGTTGTGACCAGTGGAATATCCACAACATTTTATGGATCAGAATTAATAAATTATTTAATTTGTTAGTTATTTCTAAACAAAGATATTTAACCATTTTAAATATCTTTTCCCTCCTCAATAAATACAATAAAGTATTCCTATCGGTTAGATTTTGATTTGGTTAATATTATTTTATTATTCTCCATTTTTTAGATTAACTCAATACTTTGTTATAAATAGGAGGGTTTTCTATTCATTTTTCACTATGATCATAATCATCGTCGCCATTATTATCTTTTTTCTTTTGAGCTCCCATCTGAGTTCTCCACATTTTTTTTCGGGTTTTTCACATATTGAGAGAGAAGATCATTTGTTGAAACATCAAGGACATCAAAGGACCCATCCCGCAGAGGGGGACTTACAGACCCTTTTGTAAATATCCTTCACCGAGTGTTTTTTAATAAAGAATTTATTCAATTAAAGTCTTTCCATTTGGGTTATTCAATTGGATATCTTTATCGTTGTTTGTTATTCTAGATCGTCCATATTTTTTGCAAGTTTTTCCATTTTTATTTTAGATTTGAATCGTAAGCAACCATCAAATTTTTGTTAGGGTCACTTGTCACCTAGTGACTTAAGTGAAGTTTTTTGGTACACCTTCCAAGAAATTTCACACTAACACCAACAAAGATCTTTCTCATCTAGATAGCCTCACATGTTGCTTAGCTAGCATCCATGTACTCTGCCTCTACTGAGCTGAGTGCAATAGATCACTGCATCCTATTGTACCAAGAAAAATTTGCTAACCCAACATTGAAAAATCCTCCTGATGTTCTCTTCATGTCTGATGGATTACCTACCCAATCTGCATATGTGAATCCTTGTAACTTCACTCCCTCTGTCTGCCTATACCAAATACCAAACTAAGTGGTGCCTCTGAGGTATCTCAACACATGCTTTACTGCCTTCTAATAGAGTTTGGTTGGCTTAGCCATAGCTTGACTAAGCTGGTTAATTGCATAACACATGTCAGTCATGTGTTCACCAAATACATAAGTGAACCCACAAGCTTTGTGTAGATGGTAGCCTCCACTACTTCACCTAAAGTAGCACCTTCCTTCCTCTAATTCCTTGCCAGAGAAATATACATGGGTTTGCTTCTCTCCATGTGGAACTTCTTCAGTATCTCATTGGAATAATTTCCCTGAGAGACAAATAGTTCCCCATGTCCTTTCCATACTTCCATACCAAGGAAATAATGCATGAGCCCCAAGTCCTTCATTTCAAATTCTCTTGCAAAATCCTCTTTGCAAGACTTGATCATCTTCTCGTCACCGGTTAAAATTAAATCATTGACATATAATACTATAATCAATAATTTACCTTCAAAAAAAATATGGTAAAGTTTTCTATCTACTTCACTTTTTGTGAAGCCCAACCCGATGAGATAACTAACGATCTTGGTGTACCAAGCACAGGGTGCTAGTTTCAATCCATACAGTGCTCGCTTGAGTCTGCACACATGCGACTCTCTTTCGAAGGTCTCAAATCCTTCTAGTTGCTCAATGTACATATCTTCCTCAATCACTCCAATGAGGAATGTTGTCTTCACATCCATCTGATGTATATTCCATCCCATCTACGTTGCAAGAGCTAGAATTGATTTGATTGAAGAGTACCTTGCAACTGAAGCAAAGGTCTCCTCATAGTCAATTCCCTCCACTTGAGAGAATGCCATGGCCACAAATTTGTCCTTGTGTTTCTCGATGCTTCCATATGTTGCTTGCTTCACCTTGTAGATCCACATGGAGCCTACCACTGACTTGTCCTCTGGTCTTGGGACCACTTCCTAAACATTGTTTATGATAATGGATTCATACTCCTCTACCATGGCATCAACCCATACTAGTTGTTGCACTGCTTCCTCAAATGAGGATGGCTTAGTCTCTACAAGCTCACTCATCAGAGCCATGTAACTAGTGTACTGATCTGATGACCTCCTATGCATGCTTTGTGATGTGGGTGCTCCCACATTCTCTCTAGCATCATGCAATAATATATCAACTTCTTTGGTGTGTTTCCTTCCATCTCTAGATGTCTCTACTTGAGTGGAAGTCTCCACTCTCTCTACCTCTTCTTGTCGCTACTCCACAACTTCCTGAGGTTCCTCCTTTGGAGCCAAAATATCCTTCCCTAGATGCAACTGAAGCTCCCTCTCAAGGAATCACCTCATTGTCTTCTCCTCATCAAATTTCACATCTCTTCTGACAATTATCATCCTAAGATATGGCAAGTACACACGATAGTTGTGAGGTGTATTAGTGTACCCCACAAATATGCCCAACTCAGCTATTGACTCTATATTTTTCCTTGCATCCTTCGAAACATGACAGCAAACTGATGATCCAAAGATCCTGAAGTGTGACACATCTGGTTTCTTCCCTGAAAAATATTCCTCTGGTGTATTCATGCCAAGAATCCGGTGAGGACTCATGTTCTGCAAATAAATAACTGGGTTGCATGCTTCAACCCATAAGTGCAGCAGTAGGCTATGATCATGCATCATGGCTCATGAAACTCCCATAATACTTATGTTCTTCCTCTCAATCACCCCATTTTACTGTGGGTTATGAGGTGTTGTCAACTCCCATCGAATGCCTTATTTTGCATAGAAGTTCTTAAATTAATTCGACACATATTCTCCACCATTGTCACTATTGAGAGCCTTCACTTTCCTGTCAATCTCTTTCTCAACAAGTGCTTTAAATTCACTAAGTTTGGAGAACATGTAGTCTTTATTTTTCATGAAGAAGATCCAACACTTCCATGAGAAATCATCTTCAAATATCACATAATACCTATGCTTGGTCGTGGAGGCTGTCGAGAAAGGTACACACACATCCAAGTGAACTCTTTCAAGGACTGCATGCGCTTTACTATCCCACTTATTGAAGGAGGATTTCGTGTACTTCCCCAATGTACACCCTTTGAATGTATCTCTCTGTTCCAATGCACCCTTGGGAAGTCTTGTAGAAATTTTTTGCATGATCTTCAAGTCTCCATGGTGTAAATGGCCCAATCTTCTATGCCATAATTCATCAATGTATCAACTCTGCATCTTCTCTACTTTTGTGCCCAATGTTGCACAATCTTCTACATCCAATTTGTAGAGGTTCTACACCCGAACTCCAATTTGCTTCACTTGTATTCCGGCGATGTGTCTAAGGAAAGACTTTCCTTTGCTAAATATCACATCGTAGCCACGATCTTCCAACATATCAATTGAAACAAGATTCTTCTTCAGACCCCGAAAATACATCACATTTTTTAATTTGAGAGGGGAGTCGACTCCCTCTAAAGAGTAACTATACCAATACCAGTAGCAATGTACCTTCCGTCATCTCCGATTTCAATGTGCATCTAGAGGTCCTTCTCCTCCAAGTCACTGAAGAATTCTTGGTTTCCCATCATATGGAATGAGGCTCCACTATCCAAATACCACACACTACCCATCATGGTGCTCACCATACATGCGATGAGCGTGAAATCAAGACCAAATTGTGAAGCAAGAGCTTCACCTACCACTCCTCCTGAGGGCTTCTTACCCTCCTTATGTGGACACTTCATGGCATATTATCCCAGTTCATGACAGTGAAAGCACTTAATCTTCAACAAGTCTTTGTTCTTGTCGACCTGACTGGAATCCCCTTTGGATTGAGATTTCTTCCCTTTCCCTCTCTTTGCCTTTCTAGCCAAGGCAAATTTCAACTCATCATCATGCTTCAATGAGGTTCCATCTCTAGTGTTCTGCCTTATCTCTTCTTGCACCAAGTCAGACCACAATCTCTCCCAATTTGGTAGAGTCTCCCTCCCATTTACTGAATCCTGGTAGCTGTGCCAACTCTTGGGAAGGGCTAGAAGTGCTAGGCTTACTAGATCATCTTCAACAACTATAATACCAACACTCCCAACTTGATGTCAACATTGGGTGAACCTACTCAGGTACTATGGTATTGTGTCACCCTTTTCCATCTTGATCTTCCAAAACTTGTACTTCAATTCCAACTTCCCGTGGTCAATGTTGTTCTGAAACAAGTTTATCAAGGCTTTCCACATTGCATATGGGGTATCCTTCCCGTGGAGATTCAATACAATATGATCTCGAACTCCTTCTAGTATGATCCTCCTCACCGTTGCCACACATTTCTTCCACTTTACCAAATCTTGACAATCGGTTGTTGGAGGCTTAGGAATATCATTGTTTATGAATTCCTTCAACCCATTATCTTCCAACACTGCTCCATCTTGTCCTTATAAGCAATATAATTCGTGTTACCCTCAAGGGAATACTCAAGTTTCAATCCATAGAACAACATCCTGTTGGCTTTGAAGAATGATACTGCAAATTCGATTCACCTACAAAGACAAACTCGAATTATTCTCTTCTATGGTAATTCATGCTTTGATACCATATAGAAATTCCTTGTAGATTCAAATTGCTTATGTAATTTGTTAAAACAAAATACTTGGATCTACTCTACTCATCAACGGAAACAATTAAACAATCGAGAAACTACAACATAAACATGAGACAAGATTCATTCCCATATGCTCAGAGACTTATCTAATGGGAAAGCAACTCCTCAAAACCCCTTCCTATCTGTATTGTGTTATTTGGATAATAGAGAAGAAATACATTTCTTGCTCAAGCCCGAGCAACCTCTACACTAGTATAGTATATCTCATTTCTTCCTAGACAAGCTATGGTCAATACTTAACCAAATGCAAGTCTACCCAAGTCCATATTTCCTTGAATTTTTCCTCAAGGAATTGGCCCCCTATTAATTAGGGAAATTCCCAATTAAAATTGTGCAATCCCTATAGGACTTTCTCTGACTGCATGCACCACCTATACAACCCGGAAAATTATACAATTGATAATACACTTCCATTGAACTCCAATCTCAAATGGGTAACTCAAATTATCTTCATGCATTAAATATTTTGGGTTGATTGATGAGTTAACTAAAAGATCAGTTGAAGTTACAACCCGCTGCTAGACCCTCCACTAGTTCTTAATCAGTTAGAACTAGTTAAACTCATAATAACTCAAATTAACCGAACTTGATTGCTAGAAATTAGCAATCAATCATAACTAAACATAACTTAAGTGTCTCCAACTCGAATTAAATGAGTTAACTAAGTGACAAGACCATGTCACCTCAATTAACTACTTCTAAGTATTTTTGATGAAATTAGAGTTCAAATTTCTCCTAATTAATTTTGGGCAAAATTAAATTAGGAATTTCTTGCTGCATTTTCAACATTAAATTCAAATATCATATTACTTTTGAAATAAATATTTAAACATAATCTCCTAAGCATAAGATAAATTGGAAAAATAGACGAAAAAACCTATATATACATATATAATCTCTCGAGCATAAGATAAATTAGAAAAATAGATGAACAAACCATACAATCAATATAGTTGTTGCATATGCATTTTCAAATTTGAAAAGAAAACATATGTTGGTCCATCATGTGGCTCTAACTCAAGATGTGTTCTACTGCAAGTTTTCTAGGCTTTATATCACCATGGATTCTATAAGTAGAAAGAAAGATTCGCCACGCCAAAACACAATGTTGAAATATAATTTTATTGATAAGATCCACTACCTCTTCCAACTATCCAACATGACCAAGAATATCCACCATGCAGGCATGGTGTTCTAGTATTGGCGTGATACCATAATCTCTACCCTTTCTTGTTAAAGGTGTTACAGTGTTATTGCTCCTTTATATATATATATATATATATACACTTTTTCTATGCAATGGAAATAATTAAGGATGGTTCTTCAAGGTATTTGCAAAGGGTCATGGGGTCCAGTGTCTATTAGAAAGATGGACAAGAGTAATGAAGCAAATGTGAAGGATGGTTTAGAATCATGTCAGCACCTACTTTGTCCACAATGAATAAAGGAAGTAGAATTTGAGGTCTTTGAAGGTTGCTTGTAGTGAGTAATGTAGCAAGGCACTAGTTTGCATCTATTATGAATATGTGTAAAAAATTATTTGAATTTCATGGGTAACTTGAGCAATGTTGAAAGATTATGTTGAAGGAAGATTTACTTTGCATGAGGACATGATAATGTTTCATTATGTGGGAGATGTTGGGCTCGTGTATTTTCATATTTTTCAACCATTCATTTAACCTTTTATCACCCATACCGTACCTCCATAACCGCATAATTTACCATTTGAGTATACATTTTCAGCCCCTTGAACCTAAGGCCCTTTGACATCCATTTTGAGTTAAAATTTGTTATTTTCACTAATTCCTAAGTCTCTAATATATTAAATCAATTTTAAGTTGATTTTGCTAATGATGAATTGTCTAGTCCAATTTATTTACCTGTAGTGTCGTTCTAGTACCCAATTATGGTTAACACATTTTCTTCCTTCTAGAAGAAATTATGTCACATGGGTTTTGAATCCCGAGGTATTAAAATAATTGTATGTTATTCAAATCACACACAGGTCACACATGTGAATCTTAAACTCCAAAAGAAAATTACAAGTCAAATTTTTTGGATAATCAACTTTGGGCACAATTCCTAAGGTGATGAAGGAAAAATTGAAATTCTAGAAAATGTGTTTTGTTCCTAGAATGGAAAATTGGTTAATACTTGGACCATTTTCTAAAATTCAATACGATTTGAGAGATATGTTGGTTCTTAAATTAATATCAATCTGCCTAAAATGCACAAATTTGCCCATATTTCCAAATAATGCCCAGATTTGAGGAAGATATCAAATTAGCCATCTAAACAATAAGGGGAATGAATCTCATATATTTCCAAAGTATATAAATTATTTGTTGAGATGTATTTGTATTTTCAAGAGTAAGTAACCCAATCTTACCTTGGGAGTTATCATTTTACTATCTTGAATGTATTCTACTCTTAGGAAAATATGAGATTGGGGGATTGGATTTAATCAACCCCAATGTTCCTATTGTACAAATATTCAAATATGGAACATAGTTGAGGATGTTAGTCATTCATTTTGTAATAGGTTGAGGATAGGTAGCTAATAGGAATACCATTGTGGAAACAAGCTTATGTCTTGTCTCTTCTTGTAAATAGTGTTGGTTTTCCATCAATACATCTTGTTTGATTCTCAAGTTTTGGTGCATCATTATAGCATGATTTGATTTCTCTTGGAAACTTTAATTAGGTTGGGAAGGGCCCTCAACCCTAGGTAATGATATTCCTTTTTGATTTTGTTAGTTAGATGTTCTTTATGTTCAGATAACGTATTGAAATGTGTAGCTTGGGAGGTATTCCACAAGCCCAAATCAGGGTTTGTGAGAAGTTTGGTCACAAAAGGGGTTTGTGGGGAAAAAACCCAAGTGAAGGGGTTTTAGACTTGTATGGGGTTTAAAATTTTAAAAGAAAATTAAATCCTAACTCTAAGAAAGGATCAAACACCTAAGATCTAGAGGGTTCCGAAGAAGAAGGCTTAGAGAGCCTTAGTTTGAGGGCCGAGAGGGCTACAAGATAGGTAGAGAGCTAGATTAAAATCCCAAGTTCATTGTTGAAGAAGGACGCTTAGCAGTGATTGGTGGCAGTCCTTCAGCCTAAAGTTTGACTTCATTAGACCAACATAGGAAGGAAATAGAGGGAAGAAGTCCCAAATGAACTAAGAAGCATTATTGGGCAGTCTAGAGTTTTTCACAAATGAAGTTGTGAACGACTCGACATAAGTCCCTACATGTTGAGACAATGAAGGATTGTTCAGGTAGAGGGAAGATTGGGAAGTCATGTCAAGTGACCTAAAAGACCAGGACGATTAATAGAGGCATTTCCACATATTGGGAGTAGATGGACAAATAAATTTGATTAGGACACATGAAATGAAAGGGCTAAGGGGCACCACATCAACAAGTAGGTCAAGGTTGTCTTGTTTAGGGTAGATTGGTGGTCAACATGACAAACACCAAGCTCTAGTTGTATGCACTTGTATCAGTGGATGTATGAGGGCCATTATCCTTGGTACAAGATCCCTAGACAATTGTATTAAAGTTGTTAATATAACGAAGAAGGGTTGAAAATTTTAAAAATGGTCATGTGCGCTAGTCGATTCACTGATGTGTAATTTTCCACTATGCAAAGTAAGATAGTTGAGGCATTTGAGTTGGTTGTGTCAAATATTTTAAGACACTAACCTAGATTCTTATATGCCATGGAAAATCAACATGGAATCAGAGCGTTACTTTGAAGGGCCAGTGGATCAAAGTGTACATGTGGAAGCGTGTGATCTAGTGGAGACCATGTAGGCTTAGAGGGAGTCTCACTTCAAAGGGAGCAAGCCTAAGGAAGTTCAATATATTCAAATGTTTATGAAGAGAAACTACGGTGACAATGATCCATTGTACATGGTATGTTGTAGTGATGGATGCCAAATGAACTAGTGTTGTCGAAGACTTCCAAGCAGTGGAAGTACCTGATCTAAAATGAAGATTTGATAGCCTTTTATGCTTACAAGAACCTCCCACTCCAAAGCTTAACAAATATATGATCTAGCTTATGTTGACATTTGTAAAATTAATTACTTGAAACAAGTGTATGTGTAATTTATTTTAACTGTTTAAGTGCTTTAAGTCCATTTATTTCTACTAATATTAAACACACATAACAACCATATAATGCAGCAAATAAACATTAACACATAACAACAATTAAATCTAGGAGTTCACCTTAATGTCGTGGGCTATGTCTCCTTAAGCTTTTGTCATCTTGACTTGGCTCTTTGGGATTATGGAAAAGTTTCTTTTACAAGTTCCACACTTAACTCCAAAGGTTACTGAACTGAACCAATGGGCTTAGAATAC
Source organism: Pinus taeda (assembly GCA_000404065.3). Classification (NCBI taxonomy): domain Eukaryota; kingdom Viridiplantae; phylum Streptophyta; class Pinopsida; order Pinales; family Pinaceae; genus Pinus; species Pinus taeda. Next base: position 77,887 of record APFE031484074.1, on the reverse strand, counting down.
CATCTATATCCCTGTCATGGCTGTCATCACTCTGCAAACAAATCTAAGCTCCCTTAGACTTGATTCCTTCAATTAGTGCTCTGAGCTTCCTTGAGCTTCTTGATGGCACTAACTCCTTCAGAATTCTTCAAATGTCACTAAAACCTATTATTTTGTCTCCAGCACATATCAAACACCAACAATAGTCTAATCATTTTCTCAAAATGAGCATTGCATACCCAAACTAGGCTTTCCTCCACGGTTAGCACTGGGCTGCCTCAAACTCCCCTGTAGCATATCGGCCTTTAGAAGTCTCCAACTGATTCTAAAAATCCATGCAATGGATTTAGAAGACTCATTATAGTCAGGAATGACTATTGGTTCGCTGAGAACGCGTACTGGTAGCTCTTACAACTGCCTCCAACCCCTGGTGGCCCTGAGCTCCAAAATCTCCCTGGATGAAAATCTCTATGAAGATGACTTCTTCAACTTCTCTACACTGTTCCATTGGCTTTAGAAGGCTCCAATTAGCTTATCTAGCCTCTTGTTTCACTCTCCCTAGTCGAAAACTGCTCGTGGAGTGCCTTTAGGCCATATCCCCTAAGGATACTCCACTAAATCTGGTTCACTGCACTTAACTTTAGTTAAATTTGGCAATTCTGCCTTTTTAGCCGCTCTTCCAAGCTAACCGTTGGAGGTGACTGTGACCATAACTGTCGAGCATGCACATGCTGGCGGTATAATCCCAGGCCATTAAGGATAATGCCGCATTTCTGGCAATCGGGTTAACATGCAGCAGCATGTGACTGCGCTGCAACCGGCGATTAAGTAACACCCAACCGCGTTGTTAGTTTGAAAATGACGGACATGTGAACATGGGGACTACTGGCAGGTAAGATCGCTGGTGGTCCTAACCCGCAATCCACAACTAGTTACAACATTAATATGCCATGCGACCCATAAAGGTTAAGAAACAACATTGGCTGAGGTGGTAGCACGCTAGTTTGTCTTGTTGGAGGTCACAGGTTCGATTCCGTCAGACCCCAACAAAATTTTACATGACCATTCTAGGGCCACGTGGCGACCTTTGGGCTTACCACATGTCGACACTTGATTGGTCCCCAAAAAGGATTTTTTTTTTAATATTTTCAAAAATGAAATTATTCTTGGAAATTACAGTTTACTGGACTTTTCAAATTTTGATAACTCCTTCATACCTTGTCAGTTTTTTGAACTGTTCATGGTGCCTGAATCAGGAAGACGAGATCTATTTGGTCCCTCAAGTTCGACACTCTTTCGAACACTTTGAAATTTGAGCTATCATTAAGGTCATGGATCAATATCTGATCACTCCTCCTCATTGGGAATCTTTTGGACCCCAAAAGACTAATATGATGATCTAAATAGTAGATGAGAGTACACCACCCTCTTCTTTTCAGCCTCCATACACTTGCCTTTCATGGCTAGTGCCTTTGAACCAAAACTCGAAGGTAGTCGACACTTTCCTTCCTGGATGTTCTTGTTCTCTGGTTAAGAACTATCTTCGTTGATCATCGATCTAAGGTGGTTCAACAACATGAGATTACATCTTCTCAAATTGAAATGCTTCCTTGCAACAACAAATCTTCTACAAGAAACGATGTCAAAAGAAGAAAATAACTTGATGACATAAATTCTTGCTTCATCAAAAGAAACAAATTTCACATCATGTGAATCGTCATCATATCTTTACATCTTGTGTACAAATGATTGACTAAATCACAAGCTGACAAAAAACATGCCTTTTCAAACATTTGACCCTTCAAGTCAAGCATGTAAAAAAATAATTTTAATGATTCCTTTTCAAAGATGAAACACTTCATCATTATCTCCCTTTTACAATCTTGGAGACCAAATCAACTTTTTCAAGTGAATATGACATTACATCCATGTTTACACAAAACCATCGACCATCAAGTCAATTACACATACATGTTCAAATACAAGGAAATCATCAACATTCCTTTGTTCATACATACCATTCTCATGCATGTATTCGATTCTTCAACTTTCTCTTAAGCACAATCATATGTATAAGATCCGCAAGCATATGTACATGTAATTTCAAAGCTGAAATGAACATAATTTAGTTGCAATAAAGCAAGTCTCATACTCAACTTTTCCATTCACCTTTTTGGTAAAACCCTACAACTTGCATTCCATTGGCAAAGAAATGCATCACATCAAAAGACATACAACTTTAATTGGATAAGCACTCTAACCATTTCTTACCAATCCACATGAAAGGTGCTTCCTTTAACTGCACATCGACATCAATATGTGAATCATCCTGCAACACATCAATTATGGAAACTTCCTTTCCATTCTTGCTATATTCTTTTTCCACTTTCTTCAAATACCGTTGAAACATTGTTGTATTCAAAGTCCAACACCTTTCAAAAATATGTCCTTGCTTATGGAAATAAGTACAACACATGTTCATCCTCTTTACAACATAATTTGCCTTGTCCAATGGACCTTTGGCTTCTTGCCCCCTTTTCTTCAAAAGTTTCCTGTATGTGGCCATTCTCTTCCAACATCTAGAAACACTATGGTTAACAAAACCACAAAAGGAACATGCAATGTTTTTCCAGTGCTTATGTGGAAATTTACCATACTTAACATGATCAAAATAAGTGTGATTGAAATCAGATTTATACCTTTCTCTTTCACCTTTTTTGTCTTCATGAGAAGGTGAATCGAATGAAGAAGTGGCTCCCTTCAGAACACCATCAATCTCTTCAATGATTTTAGAGCTTTCACAACTCTCTTGTTCAAGTGCATGCTTATGCACACCTTCTTATTGCAAAGTATGTTTCAAACAATTTCATTCCCCAAGAATACAATCTTTACATTCTTGGGGTAGAGAAATTAAAATGAAACTGCTTCTAAGAATTGTTTCAATTGCCTTCATGGCTGCTTTGGAACTTTCTCCATAAGATTGTCCATAGCCAAGACCCAAATACTTAGCCCTTTCCTCAACCATTATTGGCTCAACAATGCCTTGTGCATGTTTGCCTAATCCTTTTCCTCCATAGCCCATTTTTGACATCAAGTTGGACCCTATGCTTCTTGTATGTTTTTCAAAAGAACCAACATAAACATTCTTAGAGGAAATTGAAGACAAACTAGAATTGTTTACCTCTTATTCAAGCTGATACTTGACTAAGGCTTCTTTGGCAACAAGGAGATGTGTCTCCTTCTCATGCATCCTTTCCAGGTTCATATTTACAATATGAAGTTGGCTCTCCATTTCCTACAATTTGTCAAAAAGCAAATGCTTCTCTTCCTTCATGGAATTCAACTAGTCTCGAAGTTTGGTGCTCTTCCTTTCATCCTCATACATTTCTCTCACCATATCCATCATGATGAACAAGTCTCGCTTCACTTTCATGCAAGGATGATCTTGCTAAGGAGTTTGAGATGAAGGACTTGGGCCTCCTTCATTATTTCCTGGGATTGGAAATCTGGTAGCACAGTGATGGACTATTTGTTTCTCAGGGCAAGTATGCTCGGGAGATACTGGAGAAGTTCAACATGCATGGTTGCAAGCCTGTTAATACTCCTCTTCCTGGAGGTTGGAGGAAGGAGGATTCCACTTCGGCAGAAGAATTGGATGCCACTGTTTATCGATAGTTGGTGGGGTCGCTTATGTATCTGGTCAATACACGACCCGATATATGCTATGCTATTAACCAGCTTTCACAAGCTATGGTTAAGCCAACCAAGCTCTTCTGGAAGGTGGGCAAGCATGTATTGCGTTATTTGAGAGGCACATCGGGATATGGATTGTGGTACAGACAGGAGGATGAGGTGAAGCTATGTGGCTTCATGGATGCAGACTGGGCAGGAAGCCCAATGGACAGAAAGAGCACATCAGGAGGGGTCTTTAGTATCGGGTCGACAACAGTTTCTTGGTACAGCAGGAAGCAGATATCTGTGGCACTCAGTTCAGTAGAGGCTGAGTATATGGCAGCAAGTTTGGCTGCATGCGAGGATATATGGATGAGGAAGATTCTGGTCGGTTTGTTTGGTTCTCATTTAGAACCTACTGTGATTTACTGTGATAACCAAAGTTCCATTAAACTCTTGGAAAATCTTGTATTTCATGATAGATCTAAGCATATTGACATCAGGTACCATCATATCAGATATTGCGTGCAGCGGAGAATCATGTTACTTTCATACATTCCAACGGAGGATCAGGATGCTGATATCTTGACGAAGGAGCTCACCAGGAGAAAATTCGAATACCACCGAGGCAGGATAGGGGTTACTGATAATCCATATCTTGTTGAGAGGGAGTGCTGAGAATGCAACAAGATAATGGAGCTTAGTGGAAAGGAGTCACCTTCACTAAGTGGGCCCGCAGGAAAATTATGGCGCAAAGTCTATTTTTAGACATATGGATCATGTCTATGAGTTGCAGGATGCTGTTTATGGATG
>APFE031484074.1:16063-73078 GCA_000404065.3 Pinus taeda | reverse complement strand
CTATCAGTTGTGACTATAGTTGTGCATGAGATCTTGCACAATCAGTGGGATTGAGTTATGCCAATGAGAATTGTGGCCGAGAACAAATTATTATAGCCTGTGCTCACGTGATTTCCAGTGTGAGTGATTTTCCAAGGTAAAAAGAACTTGGAACGAGTTTGGTTATTAGTATTGTTCTTGCAGGATTGTGCAGTGGAGGCAAGCAAGCAGCAGAGGAGATTTGGAGATCAGATTTGAGCTGTATTGTGTGTAACAGGTGGAGATAGTACTGAGTACTTGTGAGGAGTATTGTACTATGTTTGTTACATGTTCTCAATCATATAATATACAGATAGTTTGGGGTTTTTAGCGAGATGCTTTCCCCAGGATACATACTGTGTTGATACATGTGTTTGATGCTTCTATGTGCACATGTGTATGTTTCTGAATACTGCTAAATTGATGATCAACGTAGATGATATTATGTATTATGCATGTATTCCGCAATAGTGTATAATCAGGATAATCTCGGTTGAATAAGTGTCATATTATTCATAAATTTCTACATGAAGCAGGAACATGAAGCAATGAAGGTACAAAATGACATTCAAAACATCTTTGCCACAATCCAATTGTAGAGTTTAATCATGATTGGATTAGATTTAAATTGTTTGTCAATAGGTAGCAAATAAAATTGGCTCAACATTTTAATCTGAGCCAATGGAAGCAATAAGGGATAGAAGTGGATTAATCGTTAAAAGGAAAATGTTGAGTTGTTAGTCTAAATGCACTCGAGTGACTAAGATTGAAAAAATGTTAGGAAAGTTAAGGGTAGGTAGACAAATGAAATGCAATTGAGGCATGAAAGGATTTTTATCCTAAGTTACAACCTTGGATACATGTGCATATGATGATTGGTTTTAATTAACCATAAATTTCCCATCTCAACATATTTTAAATGTTTACGCTTTATCCATTCATTCACCGCGAAACCCCATGCATGTCACATCCATCATAACTTTTGACCCCACCATTACTTTCTGCCTCACAACATTAAACTTCATTCATATTCTTTTCATCCCACACATTCCCCTAAGATCTGACAGCCTACATCGCTCCGCGGCCCTCCCTTGCCGTCTGAACATTATTAGCGAGGGGGGTCCGAAGTCGGTAGTTTTGGAAACCACCCTTTGAAACTGCCATTCCCCGCTCCTAGTTATTCAGGACTTAAACTCCCAAACCGCTTACCACCCGAACTTACTCTTGAACGCAGTTTTCGGTCCACTCCGTCACCTCTGCTCCCACGTCACTTCCTCTATCCAATCAGCTTTCTCCTATCCATCCGTTATCCATTTAATTTGCCACCCTTGCAAATAAATGATCCATAGATTTGTTTCTCAGTCTCGTTGAGGAATTAATACCAACTGAACTAATGATTAACGAACCCATTCCATTTCATACCTTATAAACTAGTTCTTTCATAACAAAACGGTTACACAGCGCATTCCTAAAACTCAATTGGTCACTGGATATTTTCATGCTTACATCCCAAATGATAATTCACTATTCAAGCGAATTATTTTGTCCTGTCCCCAAGCGAGTCAGCATCCAAGTCCATTTAATCTATTTTCAGTTATACTATTATTTTATTATCACTGTGTTTCAGCCCAATTCTTCCAATCTTTGGCTCTTTCGGCTTGCAATTCAATTAAAAAATGCCTCCTAAGGGGAAGGAAGTTGCGAAAATCCCAAATCCTCTCATTCATCCACAAGTTGACTTCCATCATACTCCCCTAGTTGACAGAGACTGTAAAATCTTTGAGTCTTTGTCCGAATTTTATTTGTTTGAGATCTATTGCTGGATGGAGGATCAATTAGTTGATCAGACAAATGAAATAGGACTTTGGTACTCCCACCTTCCTCATTACATTTTCCCTCGGATACACAGATCACCTGAATTTGTCAGGAAATGTCATGAAAACTATGACCTCGCTCAAAGGGCTCTTATTTCACCTACAGGAGAAATATTGTGCTCCATCAATGCCCAATCTATTGACCAGATGTTGTAGGCCCCAACTATTGTACCAAACCATCCTTTTTCTCATGAAAGCCTAATAGAAACCTATCAGAAGTTGGATTTCAAAAAAAGAGCTCAAACCCTAGAACTTTTCCTAGTTGTAGATAGCCCTTTGCCTAAAAGAAACCCTCCCTATGATTCATCTATATTCCCAGATAGAACCAAACGAATTACCACCATTCTCTCTTTTCTCGTTGTTTACTATTTTGATCAATATGTAGATGAAGCCATCATTGGTTTCTTGTCAATCTTTTCTATCGGTTCCAAACCCACTGTGCTTTTTAACTTTAGTCAATTTCTAACTGAGGCTATTCATGAATAATTTTTCCAGTTCAATACTGAAGAAGTATTCAAGTATGCTTCAGTACTTGTATATCTTTTTATCTAATTTTAGGGAGACAAGCTTCCATTCACCTTGCAGAAGCTAGATGAAGAAGGGAAACAACAATCAGTGATCTTTTGGACTTGTATGGGAATGAAGGAGAAGGAAGAATTTTCATATAAACAGTTCATAGAATTTTTTATTCATCCAATGATTAATCTTATGAGCAGCACTCCAATACTAAGAATTGGTGATGAAATTGTGAAAGTGTTGGAGCTGGTTGATCAAGCCACAACAGAACATTGGTATCTTTACCAAAATTATACAGAGATCAGAGTCTATGGTTGTGATCTTCCACCCTACAAGCTTCCCAAGTACCTCCCTATTAGAATTTTTGCATTAGAATATATTAGGCAGAGGCTAAATGCAGATGAAGTACATTTTATGGCTGCAAAAAAGAAATCACAGTTTAAGCTAAAGGCTCAGGTTGGTTTGTCCATCTATAATACTAGAGCAACAAGAGAAGAAGCACACAACTTATTGAAGGATATGAAGTTTGGCCTCAGCTTCACTTGGTCTTATGACCCAATGGGAGTGATTTCTAGACTCGGAGTTGAAAATAAGTTTACTCCATACCATCACACAGCCAGACCTTAAATAGAGAAGTACAAAAATTAGTCAGAATGGAAGGAGAACACCCTTCAAGAAGCTGAAGAACAGGCAGTCTCTACTTCAAATGTACAAACTCCACTTGCATAGGAAAAGACAGCTAAACAAGGAAGGGAAGAACATTAATCCCCTACAACTGAAGCATCAAGTCAAGGCTTTAGAATTTTACATAGAAAGAAGAGACCTAGGATTTCTGTGAAGGTTAGTGCAACTAATGAATCACAGAAAACAACATTTGATGGAATTGGAGAGACATTTGTTTTCACACAGTCTGGTGGATAGTCTACTCAGTCTCCCACTCATTCCACCACATCTAAGGAACAGCAGGTGATTCAGACTAGTGAATGTAGTCAGAAGGATAAAGAAGATGACATATTTCATGTCTTCAGTGAAATTAAGAAGAAGAATGAGGAGTTGAAATTGAACACTTATACTCAATTTTCGAAACATTCTTCCAGTTCTCAAGCCAAACTTCTTTCAGTCTTTGACTCTGAAAAATGTAAGATGCAGATGGCTTTCTTACAAGCTCAAATTCCACAACCCAGGATTGCTACACATTACTAGAAGCAAACCTCCTTTGAGTTTAATGTTAAAGATGTACATCCAATTGACCAAATTGAGATGCACAAATAGAATGGCCAAATGATTTATTCTACTTTAACTAACACTGCCATGAGTTTGTCAAAGTTGCAGGTCACCTTGGCCAATATACAGTCACAGCTCAAGTTGGAAAAAGTTTCCTCATTGGCAAAGGACACCAAGATCAAATCTTTGGAATATCTAGTGCTAAAGATGGGATATGATCCCTCCAATATAAATGTTGTAGAAGAACTTGTCGGGAAGAAATATGCTAAGGTTTTAGCACTAAGTAAGCAGCTAAAATTGCCAGCTTCAGAGGACCCAATGACTAAAGAGATTGAATAAACTGAGACTCAAAAATATAACACGATGAAGCTCATCATGGAACAAAATCTGCAAATAAAATGGATGGAGAAGCAAATGGAGAAACTTATTAAAGAGAAAGAGGAAGTTGTGAAAAAGTCCAATATTCCAATAGATGTAGTTCCTCTTGCAGTAGTCCCTATAACTACAGTTTCTACCTCAGGAACAACAGAAACCACAGGTACAACAAAAGGAGTTGAACAACTTGTTGAAGTTGTTCAGAACTTGTATATTCAGATAGAAGAAATCAAGAAATTGTAGGATGAACTGAAGAAATTACATCACATGAAAGCAGTTGTAGACAGCTTACATGCAGTTGAGTTGTAGAAGGCAAGAGGTCAAATTGAGATATTGCAGAAAGAAGTCAAAGACTCTTATCTTGGAAATAAACTGGGTTTGGTAAAGGAAAATTTATGGGGAGATATTATTGAATCAATCAAAGATATTTGGCCTTATATTAGGATAATCTTTGATCAAAAGGACTTGTTGGAAAAAGCTTAGGAAGCTATTGAAACTATCTCAAAGGAACTTGAGGACATGCCAGAATTTGTCACTGAAATAATCAAGTTTCTCAATTCTAAAGACAGCTATGAGCTTGAAGAATTAGGTATTAATGACAGGACAGCAGCCATACTGGAAGTGAAGAAGATTATTACAAAGAAAAATCTCATTCTTTAGTTGGAGGAAAAATGTAGCAATGTTAATGTCATAGTTCAACGTTTTTTCAGCAAGTTAGAACCCTTGACCAGCAAGGGTTTTCCCTCTATGCTTGTGATAAATGATAAGTTATGCCCATTGAAGACTATGTCTAAAATCTTACAGAGGTCAATACCAGTGCAACCACAGTTTCAAACATAAAAGGTACAACAACACCAAGAGTTGTGTTGAATGCACACAGAGATACCTTTTTCTTTTTTTTCTAATGCAAGAGTGTACCTTCTATTTCAATTAACCAAAAGGAGGAAAACACATATAATACAAACAACCAGAGGCTGAACCATCTAGCCTAAGGTTTTACTCCCAAACCCAAAGGTTGAAGTAATTAGAGACCCATACAACAGAGAGAATAAAAGCAAAATATGAGTGGCCCGCCCAGACCCACCAACATTCACGCAAAATCAAAGCCATTGAAAATCCTCGCTCGATCCAACGGTGGAGAATCATATCGCTAGGACAAAAATCTCAGAGAATTACCTCCCGATGAGTGCAGTATTCTCTCTCCAACCTTGGCCACATGTAGAGTGGTGAGTGGAATCACTCATAACTCAAAAAAAACCACTCCTAGCTTTATGGGCGTGCGATATATCATAAACCACCCCACAGCCGGTATTGACCCCATGGGTAGTAATGCCTCGCCCAGACCCACCAACAAGTACGCCAAAACATAGTCATCAATTATCCTTGCCCGATCCAACGGTGGAGGATCATATCACATGATTAAAAATCTCAGAGAATTATCGCCCGATGAGGGCGGTATTCTCTCTCCTACCTTGGCCATGTGTAGAGTGGTGAGTGGAATCACTCTCACCACAGAAAAACCACTCTCGGCTTTAAGGGTGTGTGATATACCATGAACCACCCCTCGGCTGGTATTGACACCAGAGGTAGTAATTTGGAGGGTTTCATGTCAGCTGAGAAAGCCGAGACTGTGGTCTTTCACTTCACCTTTGCACCTCATTCACTTGATCCCTAGGAAGAAGGAACTTGTATCACCACCCTTGATATTCATGGTCCGAGCATCCAAGAATCGCTGGCTACCAAGCAACTTCGATCTAAGACCCCTGTGATCGCGCTTTCCTGGGCTGAGAAAGCTGTCAGAGACTTGCATCCCTATTGCTAAAACACCACTAAAACTCCATTTCATATAGGATCCATATCACCTAGAACCAATCTTTGCGGCTGATGACCTACTTTGTTTCGATAAAGTGATTAGTCCTCATCCGCCTGATTGAGACAATCCTCCCTTAAACTGCCCTATGGCATCTCTTGCCATCTGAACTTGACACTGCTTTTGGTGCAGAGAGCCCCTTTATTAGCCAAATTGTCCGCCAATTTATTGGTCGTCCTTCACACGTGAGCGAAGCTTACTGTTCTCAAGTGCAAAAGGTGGAACTGTATCCTTTGGAAGACCTAAAGCAGCCTCCAGTGTCTTGAGACCTTTTCCGGCACCGAACCACAACAGATTCTCTTGACCGAATTGATGATTAGCTCAGAGTCAGCTTCAATGATGATGTTCTGAATATTGTCCTGCTTAAGGATATCTAAACTTTGTTCTAGTGCTATTAGCTCCACCATATTATTTGTGGCCCTTCCTAGATGGCAATGAAAAATAAAATGGATGCATCCATTTTCATCCCTTAACACCCCACCATAACCAGCAGTACACGAATTGCCTTTTGAGGCTCCATCTATGTTGAATTTCATAAAACCCTGAGGGGGAGGATGCCAGAAGTCTTTTTCAGTGGCTAGTTTCTTTACCTTCCCATCCATGCCCTGTGGAATAAGCCCCTGCATACCCAACTGAAGAAGTATCTGCAACTCAGCATCTGAAGGGGGATTATTTGGGTGAGTCTGCAATAAAGTTCCCACCGTCTCCTTGATCTGACTCAAGATCTGAGTTAAAGCCCAAGCTTTGTTGATTATTTCATAATCAAAAAAGTTTCCTCTCCAATTATTAAGGGTATTGGTGATGCTCCCTCTGTCCCTGTCTATCGTTTCGAAAATGAAGGCAAAAGCATCCCACAAGTTGAAGGTGAATATGCAGGTGTTGAGTAGGTGCTCCATCGTTTCCTCTTGAGACTCACAAAGATGGCATCTAGAAGGTCCCAAAACACCCCTCTTCCTAATGTTCTCCCAAGTAAGAATTTTCTTATGATGAACCAGCCACATGAAAAGTTTGGTTTTCATCCATCCTTTATGTCTCCATAGGTTTTACCAAACCCTATCCAGTTCATTAGAATCAAGCTCCAGGACTAAGCACTTTGCCTCCTTAAGATTAAAGGTGCCTTCATTATTATTGCCCCATCTAAGTTGGTCATGACCCTCTAAAACCAGAATTTTCCTTTAGTCCAACATTGCTAGAAGTGCATCAACTTTTACATTCAAGGGGCTGCCATCCCTGAATTCCATAATCTTCTAGGTACGCCATTTTCCTTCACTGCTGGTCTGATCCCAAAACTCTTTTACCCTAAGTAGTCCTTTGGTGTCAGTATCATTCTTAAGTTCCACAAAGTCCTCTCTTAGTAGTATAGGTTCTTGTTGCCATTTATCCTCCCAAAACATAGCTAGATCTCCCGCTCTAATTTCCCAGAAACTATTCTTTTGAACTATGCTTCTATTCTCCCACGCTTTATTCCAGATGTAGGAGCCTTATGATGCCAGGCATCCTTATAAGGTTACTATTTTTCGAATTACTAGCGAATTTATCCTTCCAAATACGAGCCCACAGTGCCTCTGGATCTTTTACCCATCTCCACCATAGTTTAGCCCCTAAAAGTTTGTTTAGCACTTCCGGGTCATCCAGACCAAGACCTACGTGGTTTTTAGGTCTGCAAATAGTATCCCAGGATACCAAGGCCCATTTATTTTTCTCCTCCCCCTTACCCCAAAGAAAGTCTCTTTGAATGATTCTAAATTGATGCAAGATTCATTTTGGAGCTGGAAGGGCTGAAAGCATGAAGGTAGGGATTGATTGAAGAACAACTTTCATAAGCACTAGTCGACCTGCCAAATTCAAAGATCTAATGGTCCATTTCCTGGTCTTGTCCTGCATCTTGTTAATCACTGGCTCCCAAATACTCTTGTGCAGAGGTTTGTCAGTAAATGGAACTCCCAAGTATTTGGAAGGTAGCACATCTCTTTGAAAGCCCAAAATTCTGGAGATATTTTGTTGAATAACAACATCAGTATTAAAGAAGAAAATCTTATATTTGGAGAGGCTTACCTCTGTACCATCTGCCATGGAAAATTCACTTAGGATTTGTTTATATGCTAGCACCTCTTTGACCGTGGGGATGCCCTGAAGCATAGTGTCAACTACAAATTGTTGATGGGTCAAAGTCTATCCAGTCTCAGAGAGTCTGAGCCCCTGGATAGTACCCACTTCTTTAGAATGCTTGATAGATCGACCAAGTCCTTCCATCATGAGGATAAAGAGAAAGGGGGAGAAAGGATCTCCCTGCCTCAGGCCTCTTGAAGGTTTAAAAGTTTTAGATGGAAAACCATTAACCAGAATTGAAAAACTAGAAGAAGTCACCAAGGCCATGACCCACCTGACCCAGTTGTGGTCAAATCCGAAGGCTGGAAGGACCTTCTTGATGTAGTTCTAATTCAACTTATCATAAGCCTTGGCTATGCCCAGTTGCATAATCATTCTCGCCTTCTTATTACTTAACAATGAATGCACCACCTCATGCACTTGGATGATGTTATTTAGAATTTGTCTGACCTCCACATAACATGTTTGCTCCACAGAAACCAAAGTGGGGAGAAGGGGTTCAAGTCTATTGGCAATTACTTTGGATATTATCTTGTAAACCACATTGCACAAGGCTATGGGTCTGAATCTGTCTAGAGTCAAAGCATTGTCCTGTTTGGGGATTAGAGAGATGAAATATGTATTGAGCACCTTCAAAATGGTTCTACTCATTCTGGAGTCGTTTACGACATCCAGAATATCTTGCTTGATAATGTTCCAGCAAGCTTTAAAAAAATCAACACTGAAACCATTAGGGCTAGGCGCTTTTCCATTCTGCATTTCCTTGATAACCTCACTAACCTCATCTTCATTCACCGACCTATTGAGATTGTAATTATCTTCCCTTGTGACTAACTTAGGAATGTGCTTCGTGAAGTCCCTAATAAAATGATCTCTATCTAAGATGGTCTCCTCTGCGATACTTCGAAAGTGTTGAACCAACACAGCTTCTATGTCTTTATGGGTATTGAGTAATCGACCTTCAGAGTCCTTGATCGTTGAGATCCTCTTATGCGACGTGTTCTCCATAGTGGATCTGTGAAAAAACCTTGTGTTTCTCTCCCCCTCTTTTAGCCATTGAACCCATGATTTTTGTCTCCAAAATATATCCTCTTGTTTACATAGATTCTTCCAGTCTTGATGAAGCTTGGTGGCTTGATCATTCCTTGCCCTATCAAAGCCATCCGTGATAGGGGCTTAATTGAGTTCTTGCATTTTACCTTCGACGGCTTTTTTCACTTCATAAATATTGCCAAACTCATTCTTGTTCTAATCTTTGAGTCTGAGATTGATATGTTTCAGTCGTTTGTGTAGAAGAAACATTCTCGTACCCTGAATCTGCAAATCCTTTGTCCATCATTTAGCAATGTTGATGATAAAATCTGGATGGGTGAGCCAGATATTCTAAAATCTAAAAGGTATGTTCTTGGGGGTGCCAATGCCCTGAACCTCAAGTTGGACAGGCCAATGGTCTGAGCCACTGAAGGGGAGAATTCTTACTATCATATCCATGCCTATGAGCCTGAGGTCCTTTGAGATAAGGAATCTGTCTAGCTTTGAGGCTACTTGAGACTCTCCTTCTCTCTTATTGTTCCATGTAAAGAGGCCTTTACTCGTATCTGTGTCCACTAGCTTCATGTTGTCAAAAAAATTCTGAAATTCTATAGAGTCTTTGCCTAAAGTTCTAGTCCCACCTTTTTTCTCCATAAGGGATTTGATCATGTTAAAGTCCCCTCCCATTATCCATGGTATTTCTGCGTGTCTATCTCTTAGTTCCCGAAGAGAATCTAAAAGCCTGAGTTTATCATCAAGTCTTTGAGGCCCATAAACATTTGTAATTAAATACATCTCCCTGTCTCCAACAGGCTCAATAACACTGATAAATAATTCCTAGATGCCTTGGCATCTATTATGCCAATCTTTTAAGGGTCCCAAAGAGTAAGGATACCTCCTACTATTTTGTCTACTTTGATTTCTAGAAACTCATATTTATCGAGCCATCTACTGTGTATCTCCTTTATTTTTTGAATGTAACATTTAGTTCCCTGGATAAAGATCATGTCCAGAGCTTCTTGTTTCATTCTATTATTGAGTAACCTTTGTTTCCTTTACTTCCTAGACCTCTGATATTCCAAGATGTTAGCTTCATTATGAAAGATTTGTAAAGGAGTAGATGGTTAGATCTTTCATCTTACCTAAATCTATCATTAGTTTTCCACACTCCATCAATAACTCATTTAGTTTTTTCCTGCCCCTTTTCCTTCCTGGATTCCTGGGAGCTAGTCCTAGTGTGGTCTTCATAATTTTCACCCCTTCGTTGCCCTACCTTTATGTGTGTCTTTGTCCTTACAACTCGTTAGTCTGGGTTCTCCATAGGAACAACTGCTCCACTCTGTTAAACTCTTCTTGAGGTAATGAATCAACCCCTCCCGTGGTCCCCTGTGTCAAGAAGCCTTCTAGATCTAGGTGTTCTCTATCAAGAATATCCTGCAGTTCATGATCCTCCGTTTCCATCTCACTCTGGGTCATTTCTTAGTCCCTTTCTAGTTCCTCGTTGTTTAGCATAGTCCCTGTCTGTTTATAAGTATCCTGTGTTTTCACACTATTTTCCTCCTTATCTTTCTCTCCTTGGCTTTCCTCCATTTCCTGATCTACCTTTGTTGCCTCTTCCTCTTCTTCTAATACTTGGAACCTATTTTGACTGGCCTGTTGCCCCTCTGTTTGATTTTTCTTGGGCCCCCTTTTACCCCCCTTTCCTCTATACCCCATTTTGTGAAATCTTTCAGTATCTTTCACTGTGGTAGCTTTACTTTTGGTCTCTATTTTACTAAGAGGGCAATCTCTAAATAGGTGTCCATATTCATGGCACCTTTGACATCTGAAAGGAATATGTTCATAATCCATGGTTTGCACCCATTCTTCATCAAAAACTTCCAGGATGACCTCGTCTAGTAGAGCTCCAAAGAGATCCATCTCCACACATATTCGGGCGAAGGAAGTGTATTTTCCCCTTCTGGCAGCCTCAAAAGCTTTGACAAAACACCCTAGTTTATTTCCTATTGCAGCTAAAGATTCAGTTTGCCAGTAATCTAGAGGTAGGGAATAGAGTCTTACCTAGACCGGGACCGAAGTGAAAGTCTCGCGTTCCAGTACAAAATTCATCATCCAAGGCCACATATAAAGGCCTGCAATTGCATAGAAGTAGGGCCCTCCTTCAAACACCCTGTCTTTATCCTCTATATTTGTGAAGACTACCATGAAGAAACCTTTTGATCCAAGATGTAGGTCTATGCCGCCTTTAGGTTTTCAGTGGTATTTAATCCACGCCTGTAGTGCCTTCTCAGTTGACCATAATCCCATGAATTTACAAAATAATAGCATAGTTCCGCATGTGATCCCTGTGCACCTGCAGCGCAGGATCATTTAAAACTACTCTGGGTGTGACCTTAGCCTTAGGCTTACATGGACCCTTTTGCGTTTTGATTTTTGCATCCTGTTTTTTGTCCTCTTCCTTGTTTCCTTTTAAACTGTTGTCCTCCCTTGAATTGGTCAAGTCATGCGCCTCATCAATGTTCCTTTTCCCTTCCCCTAAAAGACTTTCAGTCATCTCCAACGATTTCTCACCTCGACTGGCTACTACTTGTCTGTAGGAGGGAGTGGAGCTCCCCCCTTTGCGCCCCTCCATGGCATTCAACTCCTAAATATTCTTGAAACCCTAGTTCTTACCAGTTCCGCTCCTTCGCTCCTCAAGTAATTTTCGATCTCAGAGATACCTTTTTCATCCTAAATCAGATATATATTTTTAGTAAAACCCACTTTTACTAAATATACATAAATGGATGAGGCTTATCGAAGGGTAACTAAGTTATCTATCCTAGATAAGAAACATTGGGAACAGTTAGCTGATTTACTTGACTGAAAGGAGGATCAACATCATTCAGCATTTTTAGGAACAGTCATCAACAACTTAACTACATTCAGCATTTTTAGGAATAGTCATCAACAGTTCAACACCAAAATAGTGACAGATCGACTATCAGTTCATTTTCCTGATTTTGTATTAATCTATTTTTGTAAATCTGTTTAAGATATTTTCCTAGCCCTAAGATTGTATAAATAACTCTATTTCACGAGTTATTAAGGGTTGAACCCTTGAAGAAACATTTGTAAGCACTAATGTACTCAGTTTTTTCTGAATCATTAATAGCAAAGCAAAGGATTCTAAATTTTGATTTATATAGTTTCGTATTCCTTGTAAGTTTTTCCAGCTTTCATTCACTGTGTTTTCTTCATATTCTTAAGTTTTACAAAGATAACCAGGTAGGAGTAGTTGTGTCTCAATTTACTCCTATAAGCTTTCTGAAGTGATCATCTTTAAAGAGGATGAATTATATAAACTGTTTGTTTGACTAATTCCCTCTAAATCATAAAATGATCAACATCTTTGTAATCTTGGGCATATTCTGTTAAACTTTCTGAACATTATTTGAAGGTTTTCTTACTTATGGTTATTTAATTTCTATTTGAAAACTGTAATAGTCATATCATCTTTCTATTTCTGCTCATCACCAGACAAGCTAAATCACTGTGTGGATTTTAATAGCAACCCTTTGTTTAAATATTAATATTATTCAAAAAGGTTAGGCATCACTATTTTAAATTTGATTCCTACATTGGTCCTCCAAAATTAAAACAAAACCCCCCAAAACAAATATCTTAGATGCCCTGGCATGATAGCTGACCATTATCATCTCAGAGATACAACAGTGTCAACAATGCTCTGCCAAACAGGTCATGGCCTATGCTGCGAGAGGACGTGGACGTGGTAGGAGAGGCTCGGCCCCCCGGACAAAGAAGGGGCCAAGCACGTTGAAAACTCGCAGGGGTCGGAAATCAGTAGAGCAACTCATCACTGAAGCAACAAAGGCTTACCATGAGGGGACGAATGCTAGAATATGAAAATTTCTCGAAGAATGGGAAGAGGAGGTAAAACAAGGAAGTGAGATGAAGGAAGAGATGGATAACATGAGGACTCTTGTTCCAGACCCAGGGAGCACCCGAGGGAGAATCACACAATTCAAGCAATGATGTACTTGATTGGTTAATGAAGATTTTACTCGGCAAAGCGATGGAGCAGATATCTGTGGGTATGGCAGTGACAGTTCAGGGAATGCCGAATTATAAGAAGGACATGGAGAAAATTCTCTTCTAGCTGCACAAACAAGATATCAGGATGGATAGAATTTACTACCACATCCCTTGCATTCTAAAGTTGTATGGCATGCCAGGGGCATCATCCGAAGATCCAGCTCCCGGCGCATCTGCCTTAGAGAAACAGAAGAATTAGACTCATACCCATGCATAATTTTGGTCTATGCGGTTAGCCTTTAATTTTTATGTTGCAAATGTCAGTTTTTACAGTTATGTAGCGTCTGGACATGAGATAGAGATGCATCTAGCCTAGCTGGAAAGATTAAAACAATATTGTTTTTGGATGGCTTACAATGCTAACCAGTGGCCAACAGTCTTGGTTTCCCCTCGGGAAAAATTGAGGCCACCTGGTTAATCTGTGTGGTATAAACTTGCTTATTATATAATAGAAAATAGAATAGACTTGCCAAGCTTCACAAAAAAGATATTAACATTTTTTTCCAATTTAACTTTAAATTTAAAATCTCATTGTTTAATATTCTATTAAAACACATATTAGCATAATAATCTAATTAAAAAAAAATGCAACTTTTTAGTGTATTTATATTACTTGTATTACCTCAATTTTTATAACAAGGAATCAAGGAAGATAATTCATTGTAATGGTTGGTATTTCTTATAACCTAATTTGTTGATATATCTAACCATATTAGTGTACTGTAGACAGTGGATATACGGGTTCGATATATCATTGACCCTAAATTAATTTCATTTGGACTAAAAATTAAATCATATTTGTTTAAATTAACTTTAATAATTTAATTTAATTAATTTAATTAAATAAATTATTTTAATTTTCTTGAACTTAATTGGTTATTTGAATAATTATTATAAATTTGTATTACTTTCTGCAGCGGAGCAATGGCTAACGGGCCTGCTATAAAGCATTAAATGTCTGTTTAGTTGCATGCTCCATAGCAAAATAACACACATGCATTATTTTTTATTTATCTACTCATCACAGGGGTTAGCCATGGTCCTTTTCCGACTACTACATTTATGAATACAGTCGGTTTAAAAAACTCTCACATTAGGAAAATTCTGGAGTACTCTTCCAAATTAAATGCGTTGCAAGGACTGTAATCACATGATCGATTGCTAGATGTTTGTTATTATCCCTACGTACTTTTTAAAATTAGCCAATTTTAGCAATAGTAGTGTGACATCAATTTCAGTGAATTTGGAAGTTTGTTATTATCTTCGATTAATGATGATGAAGGGTTTATCTGATTTTGTATCAAGTTAATAAAATTTAATTGTTTTTAGGGTAGGTTTTAGATTTTTTCACTTTAAATTTTTGGAATAATAATAATAATAATAATATCTATTTTTAAGGTCATAACTAAGTTAGACTTGTGGGACAGGGGACCCACTTCCATGCAGCAATTTAACTGCTAAGCCTACGAAGGCATACATACTCTACCCCCTCTAGTTTTGAACATGTGACCTCTTCGAAGGAAACACATGCTCTTAACATTTTTTATTAGATATATGGATTTCAACTTTTTTATTTTAAAATATGATCTAATTAAAAGTAAATTAAAAACAATATGACTATTTTTTACCTCATTATTAAATAAATAAATAGATAACTTCAATAAATTTTTGAAATATATTATAAAGATATATATAATTTCTAATTCCAGTAAAATAATTAAGAGAAAAAAAAAAACAAAACAAAAGACAACTGAAAATAAATGGATTACTATTTACTCTTCTCTCTTGCTAAAGAAAAGAATAGGGGAGATATATTATAAAGATATTTTTAAATATTTTAAATTTACATAAATTCACTACAACGTTGTTTATTTAAACTATTGGCTCAAAAATATATTCGCCCCAAGAAAAATAGATAAATTACACTAAACCATTATTTAGTGTAATTAAATACATTTTTGGTTTTTTATTGTCTTTTAATAATATATATAAAAGTACTTAAAAATATAGATATTTCTATCTTTGCCAATTATGTACATAGTAAAGATTACAATAGCTATAATAGAAAATAAAAAATAAAAAGTAATATATTAGTAGTTAATGCAATTATTATTTACAAAATCTATATAGTACCGTGATGACATGTTCATGACGAGTAGTAAATGAAAAAAATCTAATGAAACTCCTCCAAAGTCATGATTATTATTAAATGGACTTTTTTCCACAATTAAAATATATATTTTTTTAATACAACATTATATAAACAAAGTTTTAGGGAAAAAATACATGAACCCTACCGTACAAAAGTTGAACGCTCACATAAAAAATTCTTGAACCAATTGGCTCAATAAATGGCACATTAAAAGAAAAAAGTGAAATTGTTATATAACATCTTGGAAAAGAAACAACCTAACACCAACACTACTTTGGGCCAATTTTTTGAATAATTATTACATTTAACTGAAACTAATTACATCATAATAATACAAAATAAATTAGTAACTAAACTAAGCAACAAGAAAACGCTAACTATGTGGCTTTGTTTTATTACGTCATCCAAAATATATTTAGTATATAAAAAAAATAATAATTATTTTTTCCATTATACTATTTATTTAAGCATAACATTAATTAAAATAAAAATAAATAAAATAAAATAAAAATAAAAATAAAATTTATTAAAATCATAATACAAAGTTATATTTAATTATTCTTAAAATATACACTTCTAAATTCAATGACCAACTATACACACCTATGCTAAAACAAATTTGTGACTAAATCTTCCCTAACATAATTGAATAATGACAAACTTAATGTATGATCACGTCTAAGATCCCAAATTAGAGAAGGAAAAAAAATTCTTAAGAACTAAACAAATACTTATTTTATGTTAAGTTCGGCTTTCTTTTTATATGGTAAGGAAATTACAACTACGACATCGATTGTAATGGAAAATATTATCCTAATTTTAACGAGATTATAAACATATATGATATTAATTAATGTTGATAGACTTTTCTAGAATATGGTGTATTTTTATATTATTTTAGATTATTATTCTTAATTATATATATATGTATGGGTAAATTGTATTTTTTTTTAAATTGAAGATTGGAAGATAGGACTGAAAAGTTTTAGATCACTTTTTTATTTGGGAGATTTGATCAGTACCAAAAATTAGTACTTTGTAGAGAGAGGGGAGATAACTGAGTGAGTATGTTCAAAATTTAACATATAAAACAAATTAGTTGCATAATCGACTGCAAAAGTAGACAGTAGGGACAAAAGACCAATATAACATGATCATGGCATACAATCAAGCAAAAGGATCAAAATTTGTGGCAGCAACTTGGATGGGATGTTTGTTGTCTTTGGTAGCGCCCTACTTAAGGGAGGTATTCCAAGGTGTTGTTATATTCTCTCCATTTGTCAGTCCAAGTCCTCCATATAACGATGCAAATGCTCAAGGGAATAGAGGATGTCTACCCGATGCTCATGGCGGTCTAGTAGAGTTTTTCCCAAGAGGAAATTCATGTGCCAATAAAGGTAAATTGTCGGCATGTACTAATTAAATCTACCTCAAGTGTGCCCAGTATCTAGTACCCAATTTGCTAACTCACCAAGAACCTCCATGTCCAAGAGGTGAAGTCCATGAGAGGATCCTTCTCCCTCGACATGAGTTAGCTCTTCCAAAATTGGCCCTAGTTTGAGGTCACGAAAATGAGTGGTCACTTCCTCCAGGCAGTGGTGCATATGCGTGATTCCTTTGTTGGCTCGCTATTGATAATAGGACACTCCCCTACACACTCGGGCTCATAAATGAAACATGGGATAAGGATTAGATAAATGGAAAATTCCAGTCATCGAAGACGGGGAGAAATAAACAACACAAGTTCTAGGAATACGCCACGTCATAGGAGCACAAAGAAGAGGGTCAATGCTAAAAGAATGATAGTTAAAGATAGCTTCCTGCCACATCCACAAGTGACAGGGAAGAAGATGACAGGGTGAAGTCCAAGGTGAAGTCTAGTATTTGAGGTCTTTAGTTGGGTGCACAAGCTAAGTGTGGGGACAAGCAAAGGGGGATAGGAAAGAGAGCACATGGGTGAAAAAAAGATACTAGGGGACGGGGAACGAGGTAAAGTTCTAGAGGAGGCCAAAGCACTAGGAGAGAACAACCAAGACTTTTCTTGAGGTTAGTTTCCTATAACACTGTGAAAACCTTTGGAAATGAAAAAGTTTGAACACAAGAGTAGCTGGGAGCCTCACTAGTCTACCAAAAAGAGGGTAAATTCGAAATGGAAATAAAATTATAGTAATAAAGAAAGTTACCATCAGCTTTTCAATTCCATTGAATTCGAGATGGTGCAACTTCCTTGAGTTGGCATTTGCCTAGTTGGGGAGGCTGATGTTTTCCGAACCAAAGCACCAAGGACCTAGACGAAGACGAAATGCGAACGGATATGCTAAGAGTCCATGCTTTCACAATTGTCAAGTTATGTTGACCACCAAGTGCTTCAGAGGGAATTGTAACATGGATTGAGATCCTTGAAGCCATGGTTAAATGCTTCCCTCACTGGAGAGCCCCATGAGCGAGAACCTTATCAACAATTGAAGTGCATAAGAGGCCACTATGGGCCAAATCTATATTGGATGAAGTGATGATCAACATGAGTTTAGTACAGATCCATTAATATTATCACATGGTCATGCCACCACATCCCCTAGTCCTTTAGCTAGGTGGGACAGCCGCAACCCCACCCCCCCCCTTTGTCTCGATAAACACCCCATATAGGGTTGAAAGGTCTCTTTGAATGCATTGTCAGCACATATTCTTGAGGGGGGATTCTGGTAGAATGATCTAGATGGATGATATAGGGGGAGGAGTCTTGACAATCATATTTGGCAAGAAGGTTTGCAATTTTATGTCCAAAGTTCCAGACATGAGAAGGGATATTGACCATAATATTGGTAGTTAGAGAGGGGATCTGGCTGAGAAGTGATTCCAAACACCATTTCGTTGAGAATTTGTGTACCTTAGTGCCATTCTAAATTTTTTAGAGGATGTTCAAAACTAGTTGGGAGTCTCCTTCCATTAGGAGCTTAATCATTCCTTTGGAGTGAGCAAATTCTAGCCCTAATATGAGGGCCATAAGTTTGGCAATGTTATTACTATTTAGACCCAATGTTCTAGTGTATATGTAGATAGGTCGGGCTTTCTGGTCACAGATGATACTGGCAATCCCATTGGGCCATGATTTCCTTTAAATGCCCCACCGAAATTCATAGTAAGGAAGGAGGGCAAAGAGGGGAGATAGGCTAAAGGGCTAGCTGAGAGGGGGGGAACATAAGGCAAGGGGGCTAAAGAAGAAAGGGGAGGGGAGGGAAACGAACTTCAGAGGATTCTAGCTTCACTGTTAGAGGATTTCTAGTCTTGGGGAGACCAAGAGACGATGAGAATAGTTTCTTTGATATTATAGAGGATGGAGTTCCAAAGGGAGTCAAAGGGAATGGAAGAGTCCTTTAAAATTATTCTATTCACTGTTTCCAGATAGCCTATAAAAGGATACCAAGGGAGAGAATCCAGATGCAATTTAGAATGGATTTTTAGAATGTATGAGACACCAACTAGCAATAATGTTGAGAACATTAGTGGGTTCCCTATCAAAGCAAGTGAGGCTTTCAGCTAGCTTAGTCCATAGACCCACATAGAAGAGATGGTTGTTGAATAAATGCTCTAGGTTTTCTAGATGTAGCATGCATAGTGGACATTGTGATGACCCCATGGTAGTTATGTTTTTAGATATTATATGAAGTTAAAGGTTTATTTTTCATTAAGAGACATAGAAAGAAGGATATTTTACACCATGAATTTTATTTCTAGATTTTGAACCAGACTTCTTATGTTTGTAGCGATTGGTGTCCTGCTTCCAAGTGGTATGTTTTACATATAGAGAAGATGTCTTTAGACATGTATCCCTAGCATAGTTTGTCTGACTAGGGTGAGAATGTAATGTGTCTCTTTTGTAGGTTACTCCATAATTTTTCCATGAGTCGGAGTCTAGTTTGGGTTGCCATGCTTTTGGTGGGAGCCATTGGCATGAATGCGAGCTATAATCAGATAGTATCTGTTGGAAATATTGAGAGGGGTGTGAATCAGTATTTATTATCAATTAGTATATTTTTAACTTCACATAACATTAATGTTTATTAGCATCAGATAAATATAAACATTCATCATCACCATTCAACAATGCACAGTAATAAAGATAGTGGACACAAATATTTTTAAGTGGAAACCCCTATGATACAAAAACCACCGAACACTTCTTAGTATTTTTCTTTCAATAAAATGTACATCAATGTTTTCAGCTCCAACTGAAGGAGGCTCCAAGCTATAGGATGCTCCAACACCTTGTTTTCCAACTACAACTGGGAGGATGCTCCAACGCCTTGGTTTATAGGATCCAACCTGAAGGATGCTCCAACATATTGGTTACCATCCACAACTGGATGGATGTTGCAATGCCCTATGTAGGATCCAACCTACCCTAGCACCACCCTATCACTCTGAAGTCTTCTTAGGCTCCAACCTGAAGGAGACTCCACTCTTCTTCCTTGCACCGCCCTGCCACTCTGAAGTGTTCTCAACCTCCAATTTGAAGGAGACTCCACTCTTCTTCCTTGCACCACCCTGCCACTCTAATCAGCCGACATACCACATTTCACAATTTTCAGACTAGATCCACCTATGCTCGATATCAATGGGATACTCCAAAATAATAATTTGTAAAAAAAAACTTTGTCAATTAATCTACACATCAAACCCTACCTCAATCAATCTACTTGTATCCATTATTGCCATTGATTCAATCTATAGTTGCTCCTATGTTGCAACTGAAAACATCTTCAACACCCTCACTATTCAAACATCAATGTCAGAGATACATTGTCATAAACATCTTTGTCATCATAGTTTTTAGGAAACAATCATTACTATCAAGTCATAACGTCATCACTAACACAATCATATAGAACATTGTCACATAAATATTGTCAAGCCAAAGGTCATTGCATATCAAATGTATTATCATATAGTTTCTTGCGACATATGAATATTATTGTCACACATTGATAACACTGTCAAATAACAGGATACTTCCATATAGGTTAGTATTAAGGACATTTTCGATTGTTGCCTTCCAATACTGTGAAAAATTCATTGTCAAATAGCACAACCACTAGATCATTATAATCATGTAAATTGTTACCACTAAATTCATTGCAATGCTATCATTGTCATAAAGGAAATTCATGCAACGTTGTGAAATCATTATCATACGTCATTTTCTTATACATCACAGGTATGTTGTTTTCATTAATGTGTTATTTCCATACAACAAGGGTCATTTTTATCATCAAGGTTATTATTGTCAGTTCACAGGTATCCAATGTTGCCAATATATGTTGTCACATTTGTTAACTATCATATGTCATAGTACACTAGTGTCATCAAGAGAATGTTGTCATCTAGGTCACTATTATCATCGATATTAGAGTTACATCAAGGTCTCACTGTTATAAAGGTCATTATTTCATTTTCAAGAAGGTCATTGTTTCACTAACAACAATATCAAGGTCAGTGCAGTCATCAAGAAACTTTCATCAAGGTCACTACTACCACCAACAACTTTGTCTAGTATCAAAACTTCATAGCCTCTCACGCACAACACCATCATTCTCTGAAGAGCATCACTGATAATATTATGAGAACGTGTAGTTTTCCTTCAGCAAGGTCAAACCCTCACATCCTCTGCTTGTCACAAAGATTATCTTTGAACATGTAGTTCCACAGGGAGCTTTAAATATGGATACATATAAACACCAGACCTTAGTGCTTAGCAATCAATTATGATACTTTAGATATGTGCATACAAGGCTTTCGTTGTAGTATAAGACTGTGAATATGAGTTGTAAGTCAATTGTCAAATAACTCTCTGCCTCAAAACAATGAATGGTTCTAAGCATTCCTCTTCTCTGAAATCATAATTCTTTATGACAAACTAAAGCGTTGGAAGATTAACCTAAATAACTTCTCCTTCACATTTTAGAGGGTATCATCTCATGAAAATTGAAGTTTAAAACCAAACTAGGATTTATCATTATCATCACCACCAAGTTACTCACAGTTGGATTTGACAGTCCATTCAACAACACTTGATCAGCCTTGTTATAAGCTCAAATTAAAACATCGTCAATCCCATAAGAAACATGCATTTTATATATAAGAAATATTGTCTCATAAGTAGGCTTTAAATAGAGCGACACACAAGATTTATGATCTATAATTCACTCTACACTCACAACTTCGAGCTAATGCATGCAATTAATACAAACGCACAGGTCAACCCTACAATCACATTTGTCAATTACACTTATTTATTCAGTGTAAGATAAGTCTTGTACAACATGTTATCTTCTTCTCCATTCTCATATTAGAATGTCTTTACTTTTATTTTCCTTAACGGCTAGACGAATCACATCCTTATTTATTGATTAGCCACAATATGCATTGTTTATCACTTCTCTCTTTCCCATAGGTTATACATTGCAAATAAAATCTTAAAACCCCAGTGAAACCCTACTAGTAGATTGCAACCCAATACACCCTTCAATTTTGCATCCTACCGCACAAAGATTTTTAGGATGTACAAAACACTGTCAAAACCCTTATTTGACATTCTTAATGATGGACACTAGCTGCAAAGTATAGAATGTTAGACGACGAATGTTTCCCCTTAGATATATCATCTGCAAAAACATGATACATATAACCATTTTTCAAGTCTAATAGTTATAATGCTCAAAGGCCCGACAAAAAACACCCTCAATAATTGTAGATGAATCCCAAAATCAAAATAAAAGAATCACAAAAAATTTCCACTAATTTTACCTTCTTCAAATAGTTATAACCGCGAACAAAAAGGTGTGTGTTAAACCCATGTATTTTTATGTGAAGTCGGGTGCCTTTATATAGATATAAAATTGGCTTCTTAAGGATAGCCAACTTGATTAAATTATGGAAGTCAACTTAGAGATTTGAATTCCAAATTTTATTTTATGAGTCAAAACCCCTCCAACGTTCAATCTTACCTTTGTAATTTATTTTAAACAAATGTTTTCCTTTATTTGATATTTGAATTTTTAACTTATCTTGAATTTGGGTTTTATTAAATAAATTTCCTTCGTTGTAGAATTAGCCAAGGACTTATCCAATATTAGATTTCCCCGTCATCCATGCTTGGTGCTAAAGGGAATCTACCACATCATCGACTTTGGGGCTTTGGAGGACAGTTTTGGGGCTTCATCGTCAAACAAGGATATATCCCAGTCCGTGAGGACCCATAAGACATGCAACATACCACCATAATTGGCTCGACGAGGAGAATCCAAAGATAATGATCTTGAGATCAAGTTCACTAGCCTTCATCCACAAAATCCTCAACAAATGTAGGGTTACTAGAGTTTCCAACCATCCTTATATTAGAACCTCCAACTAATGCAATCCAAACAAATATTAAGAGTGTTCAATAAAAGATGTTGACATTGATGACAACACCATTCAAAAATATCCCCCTTTTTTATTGATGGTAATACATACTCCTTCTATGATTTTTCAACCGGTGAGAGCTCTGGCGATCCCTGGCGACCCCTGACCTAGCGATCATGCGCTGGACCTGCACTCCAGGCCCTGCTTGGCAGGGCCGCTGCCGTCCCCCTCCTGTCGCCCTGATCGCTCCCTCGCCTTCTCCATTGGCCCTTTGCTGCTCCCCGCCCCCGTTGGGGCCCAGCCTGCCCCGTGCTGACCCTGCTGCGTTTTCCTTCGCTGGCCATTCATTCTTTGAATGGCCGGGCTTGCCCCTCCCCCTCCAGGCTCCGAAAACCATGCGGAAATTTTTGCCTCTTTATTCTCTGATTAAGGCATTTCCAGATCTCATCCCAATGTGACCAAGTTCATTAAAAAGCTTGATGAAATCCTGGAGGTAAATCTCCCTCCTTCCCTCCCAAGGAAGTCCGCTATCATCCTCGCGGAAAGAGGGCTAGTAGGCCAGTTCACTGGTCTCTGGCCCTCCCCGAGATCAGTTCAGAAATGGGTGGAGCGCAACTGGAGCACGATGATTCAAGGGAAGATAGCCATCAGATTCTGTGGGCAAGGTTATTTCACCTTTCTGTTCGAATCAAAAGAAGACAAGAACCTCATATTCAGAAATGGCCCTTACTTCATGGACTCAAGAGGTCTGTACCTGAACAAATGGACCCCGGACTTTGATCCGGAAATGGATATCCCAAACGCTGTCCCAGTTTGGGTTCGTCTCCCACATTTGCCGCTTCACTGCTGGGGAGATGAACCAGTGAAGACAATAGGGAACACAGTAGGCAAATACATTGACAGATCGGAGCCAAGGGAGAACATGCATGCATGCGCAAGGATCTGCGTTGAAGTAGATCTAGGGAAAGGCCTGCCGGAAGCCATCAAGCTCAGGGTAGACCAATGGACGCACATCCAGCAGCTGGACTACGAGCAGCTCCCCTTCAAATGCAAGGTATGTCATGAGTATGGCCATTTCACCAATAGATGTAGTAAGTTAAAATCAAATGAACCATCTGAAAATGAGGAAAATACTGAAGGCTCTTGGGAACCAGTGAAAAGGAGAAAACCTTCCCACCCTCAAGGTCCCAGCTCAAAATCCCCCCCTGAGGCCCCTTCTCACTCTCCCCCCCCTCCTCTCAGCTCAGCTCCTCCCTCAACTTCCAATCCCTTCGAATCATTGTCTGCTGATGATCCTCCTTCTCCTCCACCTTCTCCCCGAGCTCCTCCTTCTCCCTCCCACATGATCACCCTCCCTTCCCCTCCTCCATCTACAGATAGAATCCTAACTAGAGGAAAAATGAAAGAAGCCAATCAATCCATAGATCCTCCAAGAAGAGCTGGTCGAAAGTCAAACAAAGAGCTCAGAGATGAAACAGCGGCAAAAGAGATGGCAACGGGAACGCAACAACCAATGGATTCATACCTAGGCAAGCTGAAAGGAAGTGGAGAAAAGGCAAAGGAGAGGACTGGTCCTCACCCAACCAATGGTAAATAATGATCTTGGTCTCTTGGAATTGTAGGGGGATGGCTTCTCCCTTAAAACTAAAAGCAATCAGGGATTTATTAAAGCAAGAGCAGCCAGATCTTCTTCTCATCCAGGAGACCAAACTTTTGGCACAAGACTTTCAACATCAAAGTCAAAATTTCAAGAACTTCATTGGGGTATCAATTGGTTCAAAAGGTGCCTCAAGTGGAATAGGAACAATGTGGAACAAGAATAAATGGGAAATCATTAACTCTCAATTTTGCAATTGGTGGGTCAAAATAGATCTGAAAAACAAAGGAACTCAAGAAATCTACTACATTTATAACATATACACTCCAAATCACCACAGGGACAAAGGCCGTTGTTGGGAAACAATATCCTCAGACCTTCAATCTGTTCAAAATAGGAAAATAATTCTCGGGGGAGATCTAAATTTAATAAGAAACGTGGAGGAAAAATTGGGAGGAAACTACCATGCAGACCCCTCAAGAGATATGCTAGAATCCATCATCCAGATCCACAACTTGATGGACATTCCCCTATCCAATGGAAAATATACATGGAGCAATAAAAGGATAGGTTTATCCAATAAAAAAGAGAGACTGGACAGATTCCTACTCCAAGAAGGAATCGCTGCAAGTTTTCAGTCCATCAAAATCCATTTAATCCATGCCTCGGCCTCTGACCATAAACCTGTGATCCTAAAATTGGACAAAGGCGGAAATCTAGGACCTCTTCCTTTCAAGTACAATAAAATCTGGGACTTGCAAGAAGATTTTCGCTCCCTCATCAAAAATCAGTGGGCCAAAGAAGTCAACGCGTCACCCTACTTCGTATGGGAAACAAAACTTAAGGCGCTGAGATCAGTCATTAAACAGTGGGCAAAAGAAGCAGCGGTCATGGAGAACAAAAAAAATTTGGACCTACTCTTGAAGATGGAGCAGTGGAATAGGGTCAAAGAAAATGTCCAATACACAACTGAGGATTTAGACTATGAAAAGGAAATGTACGGAGAACTCTTTCGACAGAACAGAGCTGAAGAAGAGGATCAAAGACAGAAGTCTTGTTGTCTATGGCTGAAATCTGGAGACAAAAACACTTCCTTCTTTCACAACAACATAAAGCTTAGGAGAGCTGGCAACCAGATAGATAAAATTGAGGTTGATGGAAAACAGCTCAATGACCAAGAGGAAATCAAGGAAGCAACCCATAACCACTTTAAATCTCTCCTCTCTGCTGCTCCTCAGCAAACGGACAGCTCTGAATTCCTCAATGCAATGGAGAGCAAGATCACAGAGGCTCAGAACAAAGATCTGGATCAGAACATTAAAGAAGAGGAAATACGCGCAGCTACCTTCAGTATGCAGCAGGACAAGGCCCCGGGACCAGATGGCTTCACGGTTGCCTTCTACCGAAACCATTGGGAAACAATTAAAAAATATTTTGTGGGGATGGTCAAGAATGTCTTTCAAAATCACAAGATGGGAGAAAACACCAAGTCTTTGCACATAGCTCTTATCCCCAAGGAAATGAATCCCCTCTCCTTTGATAGATTCTGCCCATATCTCTCTGCAATGTCTCCTACAAGATTGTAACCAAAATTCTTGCCAATAGGCTCAAAAAACTCCTTCCTCACTTGATATCTGAGAATCAGGGAGGTTTTGTCCCAAACAGGCAAATCACTGACAACATCATCCTCATTCAAGAAGCTATCCACAGCAACTACAACAGAGGGGAAAGAGGAATGATAATTAAACTGGACATGGCAAATGCCTTTGACAGAGTTGACCACTCCTTCTTAACAGAAACTCTCAAAAGATTTGGACTCTCCGAAAATTTCATAAGTATCATCAACGGGTGCATCTCCAACCCATGGACTGCTCCTTTGATCAATGGCCGCCCCAGCAACTATTTCAAGAGCTCTAGAGGGCTGAGACAAGGCTGCCCCCTCTCCCCATTCTTATTCATTATTATTGTTGAGACTCTGAGTATTCACTTAGAAAACCTTCGAAGGCAAAAAGAAATCACTGGCATCCGGATTGAAAGAGGGACCAAAGAGATCAATCATTCGCTCTTCGCGGATGACACTCTTCTCATTGGGGGCACCTCCAGTCTAATGGCAAAGAGATTCAAGAAAGTGTTGGATGCCTTCTTAGCAGCTTCAGGAGGACAGCTGAACAATAGAAAATGCAAGATCTATACTTGGAATGTCCCCCTCCAAATACAACAAAGAATATCCCTGATTCTTGACATCCCGGTGCAAAGAAATTGGAGTTCCTTCTCATATCTAGGCCTGCCTCTTGCTAAGGAAACAGTCAAGGCGGAAATATGGGCCAAACATATAGAAAGAATGAGAGGTCTTCTTCAGAGCTAGGGAGTCTCTTGGCTGAACCTGGCAGGCAGAGTAATCCTCATCAAGGCTATCCTCTCAGCCCTCCCAATCTACCAATATGCGGTCATCTTGGCTCCGGCAAGCATTCACAAACACATGGAGATCATCCTTAGAAGTTTCCTTTGGTAGGGAGGGAAGCAAGAGTCCAAGAAATTCAACCTTGTTAATTGGGATCAGGTAACTTTACCTTATGAAAAAGGCGGCTTATCTATCAAAATCCCAAGCCTCTCCAATCGGGCTCTGGGTTTCAAGCTGATTTGGAGAATCCTTACAGGAAAAGGTTCGTGGTGGGTGGAGGTAATAAAAAGGAAATACCTCAGTGGTCCAAACTCGAACCTCCTCTCCGAGCCAATAGTGGAAAGACCCTGCACCCCAGTGTGGAAACTCATCAAAAAAGTGCTCCCACAATTCAGAGAAAACATATCCAAATTCCCTGGAAATGGAAAGAGCATCAATATCTGGTCAGATAGAATCATGGGCTCAAAGCCAAGGAACCTTCATCAAGCTTCTAGACCTCTCCAGATCTGGATGGAAGAAAGAAATTTAACTACCTTGTATGACATATCAACTTGGAACAAGAACATATGGCAAGATTGGAAGGATCTTAACCTCCCCATTGACCTCAGGGATCTCTGGTCCAATCTCAAATGCTCTCTGTCCGGTTCAGCGCCTACAAATTCAGGGATCGAAGATAGGTACATCTGGACTCTAGCGGAGGCAAATTCACGGTTAAAGAGGGGTACAAAATTCTTCAGGAAGCCACCCAAATTGCCAACTGGAATCTCCACACAACTGCTTGGAAATCAGAATGTTTACTAAAGATCAAACACTTCAATTGGAAACTCCTCAAAGGAAAGATCCTCACTGCTGAGAACCTAAGGAAAAGAGGAATTCAGGGTCCCTCAAGATGCTGCTTCTGCTGCGCCGAGGAGGAATCCATACAACATATCTTTCTTCTCTGTCCCTTTGCACAAAGCTGTTGGAAACAAGTGATAAATCCCATGACAATCAGCGAAATTTTTTATCAGATCACCTCTCTTCAGAAAAACTGGGGGAAATGTTATCCCTTCCCCAAAAAAGGCAAACACAATATCAACCGACTGTGGAAATTCATCCCAGCCACTCTTTGTTGGCAAATTTGGTTAGCTAGGAACAACTATGTATTCAACAACAAAAAGCCTTCCATAGCTAGCACCCTAGCTAAAACAATAGCCATCATCTCAGAATCAATCAGCACCAACCTCATCGCTCTCCCAGATCAGTCAAGTTGGCAGCACGCTGAGACTCAATGGTACAACAAGTTTAACCTCAGCTACACCAATCTTCAACACCCCCAAACAAAAGCCCATAAGAAGGGATCCCACTGGAAACTCAGAGGAACCAAGGAAGAGGTCAACCAATGGATCTCAGATCAGAAGCGCCCCACTTTACATTTCGACGGAGCCTCCAAGAACAACCCAGGAAAAGTTGGAGCTCGAGGCATCATTAAAAACCACAGAGGAGAAACTATTGTCAGCTATGAATGGGGATTGGGGAGAGTCTCTAACAATGTAGCTGAAGCATACAGCCTCCTACTGGGTACCTCGATCCTAAATAGGCTGGAAATTAAAAATCCTATCATCTTGGGGGACTCTTCCATCATCATTGCATCTTTGGTCTTAGGAGTAGACTTCAACAAAGCCACTCTCAGCAATATAAAGCTCAGGATCCGGAATAACATCAGAAAGTTGGGAGAAACAACGTTCAAGCATGTCTTAAGAGAAAACAATGCAGCAGCGGACTCCTTCACCTCCAAGGCCGTCAGCAGGCCGAGCGGTCAAATAAGGGAGAATGATCATATCTATGACAAGGCAATCCCATAGCAGAGCTGCTGACCCGACATCACTTCAGAACTGTAAGTCAAGTACGTCTCAGAATCCAAATAATTTCAGTGATCAGGCTTACTTAGATCACATCTGCTTCTCTCTAGATCCTTTGTCCCCTCACAGCTCCCTCGTGAATCGCGTGCTCCACTCCTCCCAGCCTATTGACCGGCCTTCTCTTGATTCTCGATCCAGCCAAGCTCCTCGTGATCCATCCCCTGAGACCTCTGGCATAAGTCCCCTCGTAATCCCCTTCGTATGCATCAAAGATCTCCTGGAGGATCACGAGTCTGCACAAGTTCATGTTCTTCCTCAGTATCCCAGGCCCGCCGAGCCCCCTCAGCTGTTTTATAAACCCCCCCTCCCCTCTATTCTAGACAGCAAAGAGCAGTCTCTGTGGTTTTCGATCTAGCCCAGGAGCATTGTAGTAGCAATGCCCGTTCCCAGCCCATCTCAGCTGCGTGTTATCCTCTCTTCCGGAACCAGAAGATCTACATCAAGCGAGGTAGCCCCTGCACTGAAGCTTGCCTCCTTTTGAATCGAACGAGGTATAATTCTGCTCTTCTCAGGTTTTTTGGTCGCTGACTTCCTTGGCTGTTCATTTCTTCTCAGACATGGCGGAGCCTTCTGAAATCAGACCCCAGAATGAGAACCAGGCCGGCAGCAATCCCCCTGAGAATCCTCTGGACCGCGTGCTGGGCAATAACACTTGCACGCTTTGCAAGCAACACTGTTTCATGATTGCAAGGATCATCAAGCGCCATAACGAGCTCAAGGAAGATTTTCAGGCCGACAGTCGCTCCAAGAGGAAAAAATTGGAAAAGCAGCGAGCTAAAATAGAGAGCTTGAAAGAAAAATGCAATCACCTTGAAGAGGCCATCACACACATTAAAAACATCACTGATGCCATGCAAGCAGAGGCCTCCACCAGAGCAAGCAAGAAGGATATCCAGATGGAGGACTCAGTCAATCAATTTTGGTAAAAAATCACATGGCCAGCAAATTTTGTTTCCTTGCAGAGCTCTTTGTAAGGAAATATAGCCGTCTTTTATTTCAGTATATCAGCTATAAGGTTACTACTAAGAAGTTAGGGCTTGCGCGCCCATTTTGGATTTCTTTTCCTCTTTCCCCACTCCTTGTAACAGCGCTCATATTCAGCATTTTTTATAATAGATAAGTACCCGATCATGTTAAAAAAAAAAAATACATACTCCTATGATTACATCTACACCTAACTTCATGCCTCGATCTTTTTCTCCTAATTTCTCTTCCCCTTTCACATTAATGGAAAAGGGTGACTCCCCTAACAAAATTCCTTCTTATGTGGGCCTGTAACCTGCCTATGCTTCCCCCCTATGAGATTCCTATCTTTTTCTTCCTACAAGATGCTTGTCAACTTCAATATGACTTCCTTAATGCTTGTTGCAACAACCTATCTCCCCCAAACATGCTATATTTCATATGGATTACCACAATTGATTCTACTAATAAATCCACAACATGGGATTTTTTTGTCGCTGCTACAAAACCCTCCAAAATTTTGGCCTGCACCAAATTTTAAAACCTACCTTGGTCTTGCATATTGTTGTCACAAACATTGAAGTCCATTCCATGTGTTTTATTTAAGTGTTTTGGTCCCTCTTGCAAGAAAGGAAAAATGTCATATTTTTGCATGTTAGCTATCGCTTAATGTGTATAATCTTGTTTTGGTGGTTTCAAGGGGTTATATTTGTGTGAATGATTTGATTTCACCATGTAAACATCTGTCGTACTCATTCCCAAAGTTTTAAGCATTTTCGCACAAGTGTTATCACCGTCGTCGCAAAGTGTATCTTTGGTGTCACACTTGTTGTAAGCCATCACAAAGTTGACGCAATGAGGGAAATTTGTGGTTCATGTGTCACATATGATCTATGTTATTGTGTCATCAATTTTTCTAAGTGTGTGGTCACAGTCAAGTCATTTCATTGATCCCACACTTAGCCAATTTTCAGAAATCTCCCAACAACTTAGCCTCATCCAGCCTGCCCCAACTATGCATTACGCAGTTCCAAACCTCAAGTTGTATCCTTTCCCCTTGAAATTTTGCAATGGATAGTTCCTACCTCCCGGGACTATATATTATGTAGCTCTAATGCTCAAGCCCGGATCTTGGCCCCCAAAATTGAGTAATTGAGCCCTCCAGCCTGGCCTTAACTACACATTGTGTGGTCTCTAAGCTCAAGCTCAGACCTTGAGCTCTTAATTTGCACAATTATGTAGTCACCTAGCCTCATTTACCTTTCAGAATTTCACAATAGGCTCAACCAGTGACCATTCCCTCAACCTGTCACACTGACCTCCTAGACTGCACAGTTTCCTTCCTCAGTCTAGCTTAAACTACACATTGCACAGTCTCAAGGCTCAAGCTTCACCCCTGACTACCTGAGTTTCACAATTGCATAATCACTGAGCCTCTCTCCCATTATGCAACCGGGTTCTGGATCATTCAATGGATCAACATGTGCCATCTTAGACTAGGGGTTTATCGAACTAATATCATCTCGTCATGAGTGAATTGCAGATGAAAGTACTCTACCATACCATGACAAGATGATGATGAAGGAGACAAAGAAGGGAAACATCCTAAAGGACACTTTGTAGTTGATTATATAAGTTTCTCAGTAAAGAGAATACAAAAGGGACACCAGTTTGCAATCACAACTCAAAACTTTATATCATTGAAGAGCGTATTTAAGAAAACACATAGAAAGGAGCAGTAAGAATGGCTTGGCATTTCCATGTCATCATGCAGTCAATGTTAGCAGTGCCATGTCCTGTCATGTCATGAGTCATCATATGCCACATCATTATTGTGGATCATGTAATTACTTATTCAAAATGCATTGTAAATTGGAAGTCCAAAGGACACACTCAGAATATGAAGAGTCATGTAAAGTCGAAAATTCATAGGAATTCAAACAGTTATGAGGGTAGTCAAAGAGTCACAAGGAAGGTGAAGCATCACCTCATTGGTTATATATACACCCTCATTGTATGAGCAAAGGACTTTTCGCCTTGGCTCCTCCCGCAAAGAATTAGAGAGACAAGCTAGTTATTTTGGGGAGTAAGGAGTGGCTCCAACACTCTACTATTGGAGCTAGTGGTGTTCATTGTGTACATGTGTCTTGGAACTTTTACTTAATATCATAAGCCTCATGGACAACACGTTCTTCATGCATGGATTATGAATTCTGTAAGACTATTTTGTGGATGTTTGTAATTAATGTTTTCTTTCATCTGTGCTAAAGTAGTTGAACTATTTCAGTTATTTTAGTACTTATCATATTAAGAATGTGTTGTAATGATTACTGTTGTTGTCAAATCCTTGTGGACTATTCTGTTGGACTAGACAGATCTCTCTTGTTGATTTTTTATAATGACCATCGCATCTTTCTGTACTATTCCATTAAATGTTAAATGGGTCCTTCATGGTTACGTGTGTCTCTAATAGGGTGATACTATTATCTCTCTCTTAGAGGTTGACTTTATTATCTCCCTCCGCAGTGGAAGAACCTTGATACACTTACAACCGAACACTCACTAGACAGACTCACTTTTTTTTCGAGGGAACATTCACATTCCTCTCTCTTGCTAACAGTCAGAGCCAAGGAAAATATTTAAAACTTTGACAACTGGGCCATATTCTAGATGGGGCTCTTATCCCAAATGGTTTGAGGTCTAATTGGGACCACATATCGGGGAGACCCCTTGAATGTTGGGAGGTCTACCACTATCAATAGGAACTTTTGTGATTTTGCCCACAACTTCGCCAACCAAAGCTAGTCCATTAAAATTTCCCATAATGTCATTATGAATACTTCTTCAAATTTTCCAACTGTTAACCTTTTGAAAGATAGATCTTTAATGGCACAACTACTGCAACATAGAATCCCCCTTTTTTAATGTTTACAGGGAGTCAACATATTGAATTCTTTAGAATAATGTGTGAACCAGCTCTTCGGTCAGATCATCTTGAATCTTGTCATCGTCTAATCTACCTATTGATTCATCATGATATTTTTCCCTTGCAAACTTGAAAGCATTATTGTTGAGACTTTCTCATTTACTTGGTCTTCTTGCATTTGTTTTCTTCTTCGTACCTTGTTGTACCTAATGTTAGGGTGTTCATTTATGGAAGATTCCATCTTGTACATGAAATCACGAGCTATATGCATATAGTTATGGAATTTGTAACATTCAATATTGGACCTAAATGATTGAATTAATGACATATAGTTTATGTTGGAAAAATTATTGTGAAACCTGCCTTTCAATCTTGCAAACTTGCTTCAAGGGTTTTGATAATGTATTTGATAGTTACCTTTTTCATACATTGTGTAATCGTTGGCCATGTGTCTAAAGTTAGAACATGAAAAAAAATAGTCATTAAATGTGTTAGGATACCTGGATGTGTTGTCTCATCCTGTGGGTCTTCTAAAGTCATATTTCTTTGGAGGAGGTGCAACCTTTTGTTGATTACTTCTTGGAGAAACAACATTTTTAACCTTTTTCTATCCTTCATTTTGATTTTTCCTATAAGGTATCTCACTATAAATATTTCTCTCTGGGTACTTGGAGCCTGTGCCTTTTTCATATGGTGCTTCACCTACTTCCTTTTCTTTCATCATCAATTTAACCATGTCATTGTTCTTCCTTTCATCATCCAACCATTTCTCCTTCTTGAGCTTATCTATTTGAGATAGGGCAGCATCAAGTTCTCCTTTCCTTTGATCAATATCTTCTTAAATCCATATTTTCAAGATATTTCTTCTTTTTTCTACTTCTACTTGTATCTTTATAAGAGTGACATTTTTTGCTTCTTTGTTAATAATTTGTATTTTTTTTCAATGTGGTTCACGGACACTGAGTGGACGCTACATCCACAAGAAAATCTAGGTGGATCAACCTGAAGGGATCTACCCGCCGACCAAACTAGCAAGGCCTAACCCCAAGGACGTCGAGGATATTTTACCCCATGACCTCCCGATATGAAAGGTACTTAGCAATAGGGACTCGACCAACTAAGCTATCCCTTGGGGCTTTAAGAATTTGTATTTGTTCCTTCTGCCTTTCATTTTCTTTCCTAAGCCTATCTATTTTTGTGTTAGGTCCTTATAATACTAGTGTACCCCCCTTATTATTATTGTTAGTGTATCCCCCTTATTGTTATTGTTAATGTAGACCCCATATTGTTATTATTGTGACCTTACATTATTATTATTATTATGTAGGCTCTGATTATATTGTGACCCCTTACACTCCTCTATATAGAAAGGAGGTATTTTCATGTGTATCATCCAATAATTATTCATTTATGTTATGTAAAGGAAGTTTCCCCCTTGAAGAGGCTAATTCTCAAGTCATTGATCTATCTTTTTGTATGCTTTGTGATCTAGTTGCATAACATTTTGTATCAGAGCTTTGGATTTTAGGGTTTCGCCACTTCAAATAGGTCATCTAGGATTTTCCACTATAATTTTGTTTCTACGAGGTTTTAGAACATGAAATATTGTCCACATGGAGCTAAAATCTTGGTGAAATTCATGTAAAACTTTCGGATCTTGGTTTGCTATATTTTATGAGATATGGTCCGAAGAAGTTAGGGTTTTGGCTGGCTCCAGAATTTACTCTCAAAAAAGTGACCTAGGGAAAATCATCATAACTTTCTCTTCGAGCATCATATTTTAATTTTGTAAAAATTAACTAAAATTTCATGGACTTTATTTTTACGTGTATCATTTTTAGGGCCGAAGGTTGAAACAGTGACATGTGGCATTCCTTACAAGTCAACTCTACTAAACTAGTCTATAATCAAGTCATCATGGGAGATTTTGTATAACTTTTTCTTGAAGTATCCAATATCAATCTAACTTGTGGAATTGGAAAGAAGACTCATAGGGCTACCATAGGAAATAATTTCAGACCTTGGATATCTAAAATTATAGAGATAAAAATAGTTTCAATATCGAGCTCCTAAAAAGCAAGAAAAAGGTGTGTATTTTTTTATTTTTTATTTTTTATTTTGCATAACTTTTGTATGAAAAATCAGTTTGAAGTGATTCAAAGAGCATAGTGAAGCATATATATCATTGTTTGATTCCAGAATTTCTCAAAACAAAAAAAATGGATACACCTAGTAAGCAACCTAAAAGCAACAAGAAACATCAAAACAAGAGTATCTACACAAAGAACCAACCCTAGAGAAAGAAGAAATGAATCTAACCATATCTTGTAATGCATTGGAAGGAATTACCATTCCTCAAAATCTCAAGATAGAAGGATATATCAAGAAAAGAAAAAGGTAATAGTGTTGATCAATTCTGTTAGTACCCATAATTTTATTCATTGTAAGATATCCAGGGAATTGAATTGCTTTCTATATCCAACTCGAGAGTGTTAAGTGATGGTTGCAAATGGAGGAACTATAAATTACTCAGCGAAGTGTCATAATATCATTCTAACCATGGGGGAATATGTATTGAATAGTACAATTGTTTCTATTCCAATGGGTGGTGTTGATGTTGTATTAGGAGTCCAATGGTTACAATCTTTGGGGACGATAACTTTTAAACTTCAAGATTTTTTCTTGAAATTTTCCTAGGAAGGAAAGGAAATTGAATTAAGGGGCATCACAAGGAAACCTAAGAAGATAATCAAATCTAATGGTGTGACAAAGCTTTTGAAGAAATAACAACAAGGCATAATTTCAAAATTATGTTCACTAGACGTTCAAACATCGAAAACATACATTTCTCAAGATCTCCAAAGAATCTTGGACAATC
Source organism: Pinus taeda (assembly GCA_000404065.3). Classification (NCBI taxonomy): domain Eukaryota; kingdom Viridiplantae; phylum Streptophyta; class Pinopsida; order Pinales; family Pinaceae; genus Pinus; species Pinus taeda. Next base: position 37,746 of record APFE031484074.1, on the reverse strand, counting down.
ACTCAAAAGTATTTGAGACTCCCATAGGCCTCCCACCTATTCATGATCAATATCATCCTATTCACTTGATTCTAGGAATCGTTTCTCCAAACATCATGCCTTACAAATATCCCTATGCCAAAAAGAGTGAAATTGCACATATGGTTGCAGAAATGCTAGAGGCCAGTGTAATTCAACCTAGCCAAAGTTCTTTATCTGTTCCAATAGTATTGGTGCACAAGAAGGATGGATCATGGTGTACATTTTTAGAATATAGGGAGCTCAATAAGATCACTATTAAATATAAATTTTTCATTTTTGTCATTAATGAATTGTTGGATGAATTACATGGAGCAATTTACTTCACCAGGCTAGATCTTTGTTCAGGACATTCTCAAAATTAGAATGAAGACTCAAGATATTTTAAAAACAACATCCAGAACTCATGAAGGTCATTATGAATTTTGGGTCATGTCTTTTGGCCTTACTAATTCACCTTCCACATTTCAAGGTTTAATGAATTCCATTTTCAAACCCTTCCTTAGAAAAATTGTGTTAGTATTTTTCAATGATATACTAATCTACAACAAGTCTTGGAAGAATCATGTTCAACGTATTGACAAGGTGCTCGAAATATTGGAGGATAAACAATTATATGAAAAAACATCCAAATATTTCTTTGGAGTATAGGAGGTGGAATATTTGGGTCATATGATATCTCATGAGGGTGTTAAGTTAGATCCTAACAAAATTAAACCATTAAGGAATTGAAAATCCCCACAACCCTAAAGCATCATCTAGGATTTCTTGAGTTGACAGGGTATTGTTGCAATTTTGTTAAGAATTATGGGAGAATAACAATGTATCTAATAACTTTACTAAAGAAAGATGCATTTTCTTGGACTCAAAAGCAACTAAGGCTTTGAACATCTTAAAAGACATTGTGCCAAGCACTGGTCTTAGCTACACCAAACTTCACAAAACCCTTTATTATGGAATGTGATGCCTCAATAAATGGAATTAGTGTTATTTCAATGCAAGAAGGAAGACCCATTGGTTTTGAAATTCATCCAATCAAGGGAAAGTATTGACACAAACCTATTTATGAGAAGGAAATGTTGGCAATACTACATGCACTAAAGCAATGGCAACCTTACCTAATGGGAAGACACTTCAAGGTAAAAACATATCATGATAGTCTTAAATACTTTTTGGAACAAATATTATCTTCAGAGAGTAGAAAAAATGGGTCACAAAGATGTTGGGTTATGACTTTGAAATCATCTACAAAAAATGGAATCAAAATGTTGTTGCGGATGCACTCTAAATAAAGGATGAGGATGTGGAAGCATTGCTCTATTCCATTTCTATTATCCAACCTGATTGGATAGCTGAAGCAAGGAATGAATGGAAGAATGAAAAATAGGTGTGGACACTCATTCAAAAGTTGCAGCAAGATCCTAGTACATCTAATACATTTATCTGGAAAAATGATTCATTATGGTACAAATATTTTTTTATATCTTTGTAAGAATTCTCAACTCAAAAAAAAAGATTCTTTTGGAATTGTACACCTCCCCCTTAGGAGGGAAAAAGGGATTTTTAAAAACTTATCATAGGGTCAAGAAGGATTTTTTTTTAGAATGGCCTTAAATCTGATATTCAGAGGTTTGTGGCAGAATATTTGGTTTACCGACAAAATAAAGTTGAGACGATTAAGACTTTAGGTTTGTTACAACATTTATCCATTCCAAGTCAGCATTGGGAGGAGGTCTCAATGGATTTTATTACAGGTTTACCCAATTCTAAAGGAAAGAGTGTCATCATGGTGGTAGTTGATAGACTTACCAAGTATGCACACTTTTGTGCATTATCTCATCCTTTTAAAGTTGGTATAGTTTCTACTGCATTTCTGGAAACAATTCTAAAGCCACTTGGAAACCCAAATATTATTATAAGTGACAAAGATCCCATTTTCACTGGAAATTTTTGGATGGAATTATTTTCTTATCTTGGTACTCAATTATCTCATAGCTAATCTTATCATCCTCAATCTAATAGGAGAACGGAGATAGTGAACATATGTTTGGAAGGATATCTTCATTGCTTTGTATCTAATAAACAAACGCAATGGGTCAAGTGGTTACCTCTAGTTAAATGGTGGTAAAATACTTTGTTCCATACTACAACAAAAATGGCTCCTTTTATGGCACTTTATGGATATCATCCACCATCCAACACATCATCTTTAAGAGAAAATTCTAAGGTTCAAGCAGTGGAAGTTCATATCAAACATCAACAACAATTTCTCCAGCTCTTAAATGATAACCTCACTCTGGCACAAAATCAAATGAAACAACAAGCAAATCAACATTGTAGTGAAAGAATTTTTTATGTAGGCGACTAGGTATTTTTACGACTACAACCATACAAACAAATTTCTCTCAAGTAAGCTAAGAAGGATAATAAATTATCACCCAATTACTATGGTCCTTACAAGGTGTTACAAAAGATTGGTACTATGGCATACAAATTGGAGTTGTTTGCATCTTATCGAGTACACCCAATTTTACATGTTTCATGATTAAAGAAGTTTATCGGTGACAAGCTCCCAGTTCAAACAATATTTCCATAAATTGATGAAGAAGGGAAAATCATATTGGAGCTTGAAGCAGTCATGGAAACAAGAACCCGACAGCTACGAAATCGATCAAATTCAAAGTATCTCATTAAGTGGAAAAACTTACCCACTGAAGATTCCATGTGGGGGGATGATAATTTTATAGAGAAGCATCCATAACTACTCAAGAATTGAGGACAACATTTTTTTTAAGGAGAGGGGCATGTTAGGTCCCTATAATACTAGTGTAGACCCCTTACTGTTATTGTTAGTGTAACCCCCTTATTTTTATTGTTAATGTTACCCTCGTATTGTTATTATTGTGCCCTTACATTATTATTGTTATGTGAGCTCTGATTATATTGTGACCCCTTTAGACACCTATATAATATAATATATTTATAAATATAATATATATATAAAGGAGATCTTGTCATTTGTATCATCCAACAATTGTTCATTTATGTGATGTAAAGGAGGTTTCCCCCTCGAAGAGGCTAATTCTCAACTCGTTGATCTATCTTTTCTTCTGTTTTATGATTTTGTTGCATAACATTCTACAACAACGGTATCCAATTCCTTTTGCTTTTAGATGACTTCTAGTGCCTCGCGCTTTTGAATATATTCTTCTAATTTCTTCTTTCCTTCCTGCATTTGGAGTTGTAAGAGAACAATCTCTTCTTTGAGTCTGTGATTTTCCTTCTCCGTGTTCTTCCATTATTTGAAGGCATTAATTAATGATTTCTCCACGTCTTCTTCTGCTTATTCTTCACCATTGTCGAATTATTCAACCTAAGGAACTGCTTGATTTGAAACATGGTCATTATCAACATGAGCTTTTCTAGTGTGAAGATTTTGAATTCTCTCCCAAAGATGTTTGTTAGAGGAGCATGTACCTATATTGGATTTCACGGAATCTAGAAAGGCGCTTATAATGATACACATGGCCTTTGAATTGTACTTTCTTAATTCATCAGTGAATTTATCTCCATCAACAACTGAAAACATACATTACATCTAACATCTTGCAAATAAGCTTCCATTTTAGCTTTCTAAGATGCAACATTTGATTTAGTGAATAGAGGAATTGGACCAACCAGTTTCTTTTCATCGACAGTAATATGATGTGAAACTATTTCAATACTTGAAACATCCTTTGATTCCTTTGAATGCTTGGAGGCTTATTTCTTTGATTTTCCCATCTCAGAACTCTGATATCTTCATTCTAACTGTTAAGTTGCTACTAAAGGAACCTGCTATGATATCAATTGTTGAAAATACTAAGAAGGGGATGAATCAATATTTCTTATCAATTAGTATATTTTTGACTTCACAAAGAATTAATTGATATTATCATGAGATAAATACAAGAATTCATCAACACCATTCAATAATGCATAGTAATAAAGACAGTAGACACATAGATTTTTAGGTGGAAACCCCTCCCGGATAAAAACCATTGAATGCTTATTAATATTTGTCTTTCAATAAAATGTACATCAATGTTTTCAACTCCAACTAAAGGAGGATCCAACCCCTGATTTAAAAGCTCCAACTTGTAGGATTGTCCAACATCTTATTTACCAATTGCAACTGGGAGGATGCTCCAACACTTTGGTTTACATGCTATAATAAGAAGGATACTCCAACACCCTATTTACCAACCACAACTGGATGGACGATCCAATTCCCTGTGTAGGCTCCAACCTGCCCTAACGCCACCCTTCCACCTTGAAGTGTTCTCAAGCTCCAACCTAAAGGAAACTCAACTCTCCTGCCTTGAAACACGTTGCCACCTTGATCAAATAGCGGACCATGTTTCACAATTTTTAGACTAGATCCACATCTGCTCGATATCAATATGAAATTGTAAAACAAGAATATGCAAAACAATATTAGTCAATCAGTATGCATGTCAAACCCTAACTCAATCAATCTACTTCTATCCATTATTTCCACTGCTTCAATATATAGTTGCTCTTATGCTGCAACTAAAAAAATCTTCAACACCCTCATTATTCAAATGTCATTGTCAAAATGACACTGTCATAAAAACATTTGTCATTATAGCTATCAGGACAAAATCATTACTATCAATTCATAACATCATCATTATCACAATCATATAGAACATTGTCACATAAATATTGTCAAGCCAAAGGTCATTGCATATCAAATGTACTTTCATATAGTTTCTTGCCACATATAAGATCATGGTCACACATAGATAGCATTGTCAAATGCAAAATGATACCTCCATATAATATGTATTAAGGACACTATCAACTGCCACCTTCCAATACTGTGAAAATCTCACTGTCAAATAACACAATCACTAGATCATTGTCATCCTATAAAGTGTTACCACCAAGTTCACTGCCATGTTATCATTGTCATAAAGGAAAGTCATACAATGATTTCATATCACTGTCATATGTCATTGTCTCATACATCACAGGTACATTGTTGTCATTAATGTGTTACTTCCAAGAAACAAGGGTCATTGTTATCATCAAGGTTATTATTGTTAGATCATAGGTATCCAGTGTTGCCAATATATGCTATCACATATGTTAACTATCATATGTCATACTACACTGGTGTCGTCAAGAGAATGTTGTCATCTAGGTCACTATTGTCATAAATGTTATAATGTCATCAAGGTCTCACTACTATTATAGAACAAGGTGATTGCGTATTGATTATGGTCCCACTATCATAAAGGTCATTATTTCACTAACAATAAGATCAAGGTCGATGCAGTCATCAAGAAATTTTCACCAAGGTCAATATTGTCGTCAACAACTTTGTTTAGCATCAAAACTTCACAACCTCTCACACACAACACCATCAGTGTCTGAATAGTATCACTGGTAATATTATGATAGCATGTAGTTTTCCTTTAGTGAGGTCAAACCCTAACATTCGATGCTCATCATAAAGATTCTCTCTGAACATGTAGTTCCACAGGTATCTTTAAATATGGATGCAAGTAAACACTAAACCTTAGAGATTAGCGAGCAATTGTGATACTTGAGATCTTTGCATACAAGGCTTTAGTTGTAGTATAAGACTATGAATATGAGTTGCAATTCAATTGTTAAATAACTCTCTACCTCAAAACAGTGAAAGGTTTTGAGCATTCATCTCCTCTGAAGTCATAATTCTTCATGACATACTGAAGCACTAGAAGGTTGACCTAAATAGTTTCTCCTTCACATTCCCAAGGGTATCATCCATGCATATTGAATTTTAAAACCAAACTCAGATTTTTCATTATCATCACCACCAGGTTACTCACACTTGGATTTGAAAATCCATTTAATAACACTTAATCAGACATTGTATATGCTCATATTAAAACAATGACAATCCCATAAGCAGCATGCATTAGATACGCATGAACTCTTGTCTCATAAGTATTGTTTGAATAGAGCGACACATAGGCTTTATGATCTATAATTCACTTTGCACTCATAATTTCCTCGAGCTAATGCATGCAACCAATACAATGAACATGTCAACGCTACAATCACATTTGTCAGTTATGATTATTTATTCAGTGAAAGATCAGTCTCATACAACATGCTCTAGTCCTGTCCATTTCCATAATAGATAACCCTTGCTTTTATTTGCCTTAATGCTTGCACCAATCACATCCTTCTTGATTGATTAGCCACAATATGATCTATTTATCACTTCTCTCTTTCGCACAAGGTATATGCTGCAAAGAAAATTTGAAAACCCCAGTGAAAACTTATTAAATAAAATGCATCCCAATACACCCTTCAATTTTGTGTTCTACTGCACAAAGAATTTTAGGACATACAAAACATTGTCAAAACCCTTCTTCAACCTTCTTAACAATGGACCCTAGTTGTAGAGTATAGAATGCTAGATCTGAATGTTTCCCTTGAGATATGTCATCTGCAAAAACAAGATACATTTAACCCTTTTTCAAGTCTAGTAGTTACAATGCTCATAGGCCCAACAAAATACACCCTCAATAATTGTAGACAAATCCCAAAATTGAAATAAAAGAATAAAAAAACTTTTCCGGTAATTCACCCTTCTTCAAATAGTCATAACCACAGACAAAGAGATGTGTTTGAAATAATGAATCCATACAGGTGAATTGGTTGAAAGAAATCTGGAAAAACTTGTGAAGAGTATTTTGAAAACCCAATGTTTCAGACTTAAAAGTGAGTCCATCTTCAGGGGATCACAATTCACAATGATATGTTTTGATGTCAATGTAGAGATAAGAGAGAGAGAGAGAGAGAGAGAGAGAGAGAGAGAGAGAGAGACCATCATCAGCATTATTTAATAAAGGTTTCCAAGTATTACTAAGTTTCAAACCATCATCACGGTTCATAGTGTTTGTTATTTTTTCAATTTCTATTGCTTCTTTTACTCTTCTTGTTAAGTAGTGTTCTTTCTTTTGGACGAGTTTAATGTTTTCCATGCAAATGTAGTGAGAGGAGGAACATGCACGATCTACTAGGGCAGATTTTGATGCCCTATTCTTCATTATTTCGACAACATATTATTTGAGTATAATGCTAACCAATCTCCTAGTTTCTCCTATGTATTATTTTCTGCATGAATAAGGAACTATGTATACACCTTTATGTTGATTAGGGAATACTAGGTCTTTGAAAAAGCTTTTCATTTTCCTCATGGTGTTTGGAAGGGTGAAAGCAACGATGATGTTTTATTTTTTTTAAAAATTGGCTATTTTATCTGTGGTACCTTTTATGAAAGGAAGGGTGATTTTAGGTATGTGCATAGTTATTTTTTCTTGCTTTCTATTTAAGGTTTGATGGATGGTTTTGTTAATGATGTTTCTGATATCCCTTGTCTTCAAATAATTTGTAAATATGGGCTAGTTCATGATTCAAATGCTAAGGATAGAATATTCTAGATGCTCTTGTAGCTAGGGTTTTAATGGCACCAGTTTTTTGTCTAGGATGGTGATGAGAAAACCCATGTATTTTTATGAGAAGTAGGGCACCTTTATATAGATATATAATGGGCTTCTTATGGACAACCAACTTGATTAAATTATGGAAGTCGACTTGGAGATTTGAATTCCAAATTTTATTTTTGGAGTAAAAACCCCTCCAACTTCCAATCTTACCTTTGTAATTTATTTTCAAACAAATATTTTCCTTTATTTAATATTTGAACTTTTTTACTTTTCTTGAATTTGGGTTTTATTAAATAGAGTTCCTACATTATAGAATTTGCTAAGGCTTTAGGAAATATTAGATTGCCACATCATCCATGCTTGGAGCCAAAGAGAATCTGCCACATCACCGACTTTGGGGATTTGGACCACAAGCTTGGGGTTTCATCTTCAAACAAGGATATCTCCCAATCTGTGAGGGCCCACAAGGCATGTAACATCCCACTGGAATTGGTGCGATGAAGAGAATCCAAAGGCGATGATCTTGAGATCAAATTCACTAACCTTCATCCGTAAAAACCTCAACAAATGTGAAGCTACTAGAGTTTACAACCATCCTTCCATTGGAGCTTCCAACTAATTCAATTTAGAAAAATATTAAGAGTGTTCAACAACAGATGTTGACATCAATGGTAACACCATTCAATAGTATCTAGTATTCTAAAATCTTGGTTGGGCCTTGAGTTGTCATCTATATTCTCATCATATCAAGATGTTGTTTGTCACCTAGTTTAGGTAGTTGCTTCCATGAGTCATCCCAAAATAGTGTAGTATGGTCATCTTTAACCTTATGGAAACAATGTTGGTCAATCAGATGCATACATTTTTTTTGCAAGAGACTAGATGGAGGAACTTGGGGTCGTGGTGTGCATTTGAATGAGGTTCCATAGAGGTGTTTGAGGGGCATACTTGCAAGCCAAATATTTTTCCATAAATTTTTAATTCCCTAGAGCCATCACCACCAACTTTTTCTCCTAAGACTATTATCATGATATGGGGGTCTCATAGTCGAAGTCCTCCTTTTGAGTTTTGGTCTGCAGATTTTATCCCATGCCCTTAAGGACCATATTTTTCTAGGCGAGTGCCCCCCAAAGGAACATTCTCTGGATTCGATGAAGCTCCTCTAAAATTGAGGTTGAGGCCATCATTGTTGAACATAAATATATAGGTAATTTGTTAATAACAACTTTTAGTAGGACTAGTCTTCCATCTATGTTGAGGGAATGAAATGTCTAGCCTGCCAATTTGTCATTAAATTTGGAGAGTAATTCCTCCCATAGACTCCGTTTGAGAGAGCTTGCAGTCAATAGAGCTCCTATATATTTTGACTGGAGCTTGCATTTTTGGAAGCCCAAAATCTGAGAAATGTGTCTCTACGCTCCCATGGGAGTGTTGAAAAATAAGGCTTTATATTTGGTATTATTTATATCTAGTCCTAAGGCTAGAGAGCATTGCTCAAATATTTTCGTAAATTCTTGAGCTTCATGAGTAGTTGGGGTGCCCATGCCCATCATGTCATCTAAAAACTATTGGTGGGTGAGCGGGAGATCATCTCCAAAAAAATAAAGACCTTGAAGCCATCTTACTATTGTTGCATCTTTGAGGGAGAAACACATACCTTCTACTATGAGAATGAAGAGGAATGTCAATAGTGGTACCCCTTACCAGATCCCATGGGATGAGATAAAAGGTGTAGAGTGTGATACATTAACAATAATGGATAAAGAAGTTGATAAAAGAAGAGTTGGTTCATTCTACCCAATCGCTAGAAAAATCCAAGGTTTTTAGGATGCTACCCACAAACTACTAATTCAACTTACCAAATGATTTAGAAAGATTGAGCTTAAGCAGAAAACTAGGTTTCTTTTTTAGTTTCATAGAATGTATGGCTTCATGGGCCACCATAATTCCATCTAGGGTTTTCCTTCCTTTGACAAAGCTTGTTTTCTTTGGAGAAATGAGTTTTGGAAGGAAAATCTTGAGCCTATTAGCTATAATTTTAGTGTTGATTTTGTAAATGACATTGCACACAGCTATGGCCTATAGCCATCAGATTCTCCACCTTCTCTTTCTTGGGAAACAATGTTAAAAATGTAGCATCAAAGGCTTTGAGAATGGATTGAGATCGTTGTGATTCCTCCATCACTTACTAGATGTCATGCTCGATGGTTGGCCAACATGCATGAAAGAAGTCAATGGAAAATCCATTTGGTTAGGTGCTTAATTTTTGGGCATAGCTTTTATTCTAGCCTCAACTTCGTCAAAGAAGATGAATTTGAGTAGGACTTCATTCTATTCTGAAGTAATCATCTTGGGTATGTGTTAAATCACCCTTGAACTATCGATTGAGGGTTCAAAGAGAATATTTTGGAAGAAACTATTGATTTCTAACGAGATCTTTTGGTGGGTTTGAAAATTTTCACCTTTAGTATTTTTAATGGATGATATGTGATTATGATGGTGATGTTGAAGTATAGAGTTGTGGAAAAAGGCAATGTTTTTTCCCCTTCTTTGAGCCATCAAAGTTTGGATTTTTCCTACCATAGAAGTTATTCCTACTTCCTCCATTCCTATAGATCATTAAGAGTAGAAGCCTCTTCCTTGATTAGTGTCTCTGACCTTCCAAATAAAATAACTTCCTGTTGGATCACTTTCATTTTTTGATGTGGTCCACACTTTTTTTCTAAGATGTTGCCAAATTTATCTTTATTCCATCCTTTGCGTCTGACATTTTATATGTTTGAGCTTTTGATGGAGCGTAAACATTGTTGAGCCTTTAGTAATTCCTAGCTCTCCCAACCATTGATGAACTTTTGCGTGAAAATCCAAATTGTGCAACCAAAAATTTTCAAAACAAAAGGATTTATTATAGGGCTAACATTTTTGATCTATTTTCAAGGAAATGGGCCAGTGGTTAGAGCCATGAATTGGGAGGATTGAAGCCTCCAAAAAGAGATATCATCTCATTACTTCCTCTAAAATCAAAAAGTGATCAAGTTTTTAAGCCACATGTTGTATTCCTCCACGCCTATTATTCCATGTGAAAGTAACCATAATTTGTTTCAATTCTAATAAGATGTGAGGTTGCAATTGTTTCCTGGAAAATGATTGAATATGCATATAGTCTCCATATGTCACCTCGCTTCTTGTTTAAGGACTTGATGAGGTTGAAGCCCCTCCCTAGTATTCAAGGCGAGGAAGAGAGGAGATTGTGAGTGTTAATGATGGAGTGGAGAAAAAGGAGTTTATCTTAGGAGGAAGTTTGTCTATAGACTTTGGAAATGTAGCATGATTCAACTAAACCAATGATCTGAAATTGAATGGTGACGTACGAAAAGAGGTGAACATGCTGAGAAGTTGAATGTCCTAATCACTCCAAATGATAGATATACCTCCTAAAATGTCGTTTGCATTTATTGCGAACACTTGAAAAATTCTTCCCCATTTGCTTATGATATTGGTTAATGTCTCGCTGGAAGTTTTGGTTTCTAGAATCATCATTATTGCGGGATTTTCTTAGCTTCATTTTTCTTTAAGAATCCATTGTTTTCTCTTGCAATCGAGGCCCTTAATATTCCAAGAGATGATTTTCATGTTGGGGTATGTTGGAGGCCCAAAAAAAAAATTGATTACTCTACTTTGCCTCAAATTGACCAGCATACCCCCAAATTCATCAAAGAGTTGCAGATTGATTTTCCTACCTTGTTTTTTTTCGTCCTTGTGAGGTTTGCTCAAGTATTTAGTGAGTGGTTTTTCACTCCAAGTGGTCTAGTATTGGAAACTCTTGAGTTGGATCAAAAGGCTGCATGTTGGGTTTTGAGATACACACAACCCAATAAACAAACATGATGTTCCAGTAGAGTGAAGGGTATTTTACCTTCCATGCTTTAGCCAACTCTGGTAGGTTTAGTGAATAAAGGTCCATGTCTTCACATTGGCCCAAGGCCTGATATGGCCCATCCATTTCGGTAGATAAAATCATCAATGAGAGAGGCAGAGGGACAGAGGAGGAGGGGAGTGGTATGGTGGAGGGTTGGGGGGGTAACTGGTGGGGTGGTGGGGGTCAATGAAAGAGGGGATTGGTTTGAAGGATGAGGGAGGAACAAAGGAGTCTAGCATGAAAATTTCTAAAGGTTGATTGGACAAAGGGCGATCAGAGGGTTCAAGAAGATAAAATGAATCGAAGTGAAAGATCCAGTTGATTTTGCCTCATAGTTGGGGGTTCACGTGGGGGGGACTGTAGGGTTTTCCTCTTATTTTCTACTTTAGTGAATTTGCCATTGTTAGAAGTAGGAAGTACATAGTGTCTGTAACTACAATCAGAAAAGGGAAATTACGGTAGAGATGGCCATATTCATGGCATTTGTGGCAATGGAAGGGGATTTGTTCATAATCGAGAGTCTGCTTCCAGAGATCATCCTGGTAGTAAATGCTAATAGATTATGGGAACGGTTTGGAAATATTCATATAAATGAAAATGCACAGAATATATATACCTTACTTGCTTGGTCACTTCATAAATTTTGACGAAGTGGCCAAGAGCATTTCCGATACTAGCAAATATTTCTTCGTCTTAGAACTCCTGTGACAATGAGTCCATCTGAATCTAGAGTGGATCCATTGTGAAGTATTCCTTATCTCGCACAAAATATTATATTTTAAAAAGAAAATATAACCCTGCTAGATTAAAAAAGTATGGGTCATTCTTGAATATCCGTGTTTGATCCTCTAGGATGGAAAATACAATAGTGAAGAAACCCTTGGCTCCAAGTTCGATCTTAATTTGGCTTTTATGTTTCCATTTGATTTGGACCTAGTGAGATAGGGTTATTCCTTAAGGCTAAATCCCCATAAATTTTCGATGAGCACATGATCCCGCCAATTGACTTGAGTGGACCTCAAATCTAGGGTAGTTGTAGCTTTCAACAACCAACTCCTAGGTAATTGTTTCCCTAGTTAGGTGACAGGATGTTGGAGATTGAGTTGGTCTCCATTACGGGTGGAGCCAGAAGAGGTGGGATTGGTTGTAGAGGGTTGTCCCGAATGATTACTACCTACAATAATATTGTTGTAGGAGGGAGTGTCACTCCCTCCACTGGCATTAGTCATACAACTGGTGGAAGGGTTGATACCCAAAACACTACAACTAGGGTTTCAAGACAAAACCAAATCCCTTCAAAGGGCTCTTAAAGAAACCTACAAAGATAGAGTTTTTGAAGTGAAATATGGCTCAAATAAGTCAGTATTTTGTGGGCCCATGTAAAATTTTACTTTATAAAAATATTTTTTAATATAAAATATGTGTTTTTCAGTTTTTCTAATAGTAAGTTATCCTTGGATTAAGGTTATGATATTTTAAGGGTAAGCCATGACTTTTATCTCAACCCAAAAGTCCACTAACACTTAGGTTGTTTACTTAATCATCACCAATTATTTTTTCCCTTCAACCCACACAACCCAAAAGGGGATCCCCCTTGAAGACAATACCAAATCCCTTCAAAGAGCTCTTAAAGAAACCTACAAAGATAGAGTTTTTGAAGTGAAATATGGCTCAAATAAGTTAGCAGTTTGTGGGCCCATGTAAAATTTTACTTATAAAATATTTTTTTAATATAAAATATGTTTTTACATTTTTTTTAATAGTAAATTATCCTTGGATTAAGGTTATGATATTGATAAAAGTGGCAATGTTGTATTAAAAGAAATAAAACCCATTGGTCAGCTCTACGAAAGAGATTTTGAACCAGGAGAGTCTAGCTCTGTAGAACGCTCTACATTGCTCATGTACATTACACAATATATAGTAATCACGGATTTAGGGAAGTTAGAACCATAACCTAAAAAATAGAAACTAATTCCTATCCTGAGGTCTTGTGAACCAACTCACTATTCTAAGATATTCTCCATTATCTCTAACACTCCCCCTTAACGGAGAATGGGTTCACAAATATGCCTAACATCTCCCTAAACATGTCAAACTTGATTTTTCGAAGAGGCTTAGTGAAAATGTCTGCAACATTATCACATGTATTACAATATACCAAATGGATTTCTTTTGATTGCACTTTCTCCCTAACAAAGTGGAATTGTGTATGAATATGTTTAGTATTTTGTGGAACACCGAATTATTAGCAAGTTTGATTGAACTCTAATTGTCGCATATGATTGTTGTTGCATCTATCTGTTCTTCCCCGACATCCTGGAGAAGTCTCCACAACCAAACTGCCTCACACGTTGCTACACACATGGCTTGATACTCTACTTCCGCTAAGGACAAGGAGATTGTGTTCTGCTTCTTGCTGCTCCATGTGATCACCCCAGATCCAATGTTGAATGCATAACCTATTATGGATATGGGATCATCTAAATTTCCATCCCAATCTGAATCTGCAAATCCTGTCAATCTAACATCAAAAGAGGTAGTGTAAATAATATCGTAATCTACAGTACCCTGTAGATACCTCAAAACACCTTTCACTGCATTCCAATGGCTTTCAAGTGGCTTGGACATATATTGGCTTAGCACACTGACTGAATAAGCCAAATCTGGTCTAGTGGTGGTTAGGTAGATTAGACTCCCAACTAGTTGTCTGTAAAGTGTCGCATCTGCCTCCTTTGAGCCATCTTCATTGTGCAATTTGATGTTCTGTTGTAATGGTACTACTGCAGGCTTACACTGACCCATCCTAAATCTCTCTAACAATCCTTTGACATACTTTCCTTGGGATAGAAATGTTTTTCCTGAATCTCTCTAGATTTCAAGACCCAAACAGTATCTTAATTCACCAAGGTGTTTCATTTCGAATACGTGTGACATATATTGCTTGATTTCTTTGATCAAATATGTAATGTCACCTGTAATGATAAAATCGTCTACATATAGAGAAATCATCACTATGCACCCTTGTTCATCTTGCATGGTGTAAAGATTAGGGTCATTTTTGCTTCTATTGTAGCCAAATTGTAGAAAAAATGAATCAATATTTTCATACCAAGACCTGGGTGCTTGCTTTAGTCCATAAAGTGCTTTCTTCAATCTACAAACTAAATGTTCTTTCCCTTTCTGGACAAACCCTTCAGGTTGCTCTAAATGAACCTCCTCTTTTAGTTATCCATTTAAAAATGCAGACTTTCCATCTACTTGGTGTATCATCCAATGTTTCTTAGTAGCCAAAGCAATTAACATTCTGATAGTGTTTAGTTTAGCTATAGGGGCGAAGGTTTCTTCATAGTCTATACCTTCTTTTTGTGAATACCCCTTTGCTACCAATTTAGCTTTTAATTTTTCTATGGTACCATCTGCATTAATCTTCGGTTTGTATAACCATTTACAACCTATGGTTTGTTTTCCTTTAGGAAGTTCAACTAGTTCCCAAGTGTTGTTCCTAATTATTGATTCATATTCATGTTCCATGGTTGTTTTCCATTCTCTACATTCATTTGCTTCTTTATAGCTAAAATATTTAACCACATTCATCATACTAGTTATAAAAGCAGTTTCCCTATATCTTGCAGGCAATTGAGCTTTCCTACCTGATCTCCTGAGCCGTGGGGTAGCTTCAAACCTTGTTTGATCATTATTTTCTCCCTGCTGATGTTGTTGTTGTTGTTGTTGTTGATGTTGTTGCTGCTGCTGTTGTTGTTGTTGATGTTCATCTTCTACTTTTGTCTGTTGTTGACCCTGATTGTTTTCTGTTGCTTCTTCCACCAAGTATGGAATATCCCATTCCTCATTGTGCTTATCAGATTCTTCATGATCCTGCTCATGGAATATGACATCTCTACTAACAAAAATCTTGTGAGTAGAGGGATTAAATAATCTATAAGCTTTATATTGTGAACAATACCCTATAAAAGTACATCTGATGGCTTTCGAATCTAGTTTTCTTCTATCTTCCTTTGGAATATGGGAAAATGCTTTAGATCCAAATACTCTTAAGTGTTTTACTGCAGGCTTAAATCCATATAATGCTTCATAAGGAGTTTTAAACTCAAGACTCTTTGTAGGACTCCTATTTTTTAAATAAACTGTAGTATTCATTGCTTTAGCCCAAAAACCATTCGAAAGATTCTTACCTTTCAACATGCTCCTAGCACATTCCACCAGTGTTTTGTTCTTTATTTCAGTTACTCCATTTTGTTGTGGAGTATGGGGTACTATGAACTGCTGCAATATTCCATGGTCTTTACAATACCTCATAAGCTCTTCCTGTATTCTCCCCCTTGATCAGACCAAAGAATTTTTATTTGTTTCCTTGTTTTCCTTTCAATCATGTTTTTGAACTGCTTAAAGTATTCAAATGTGTGACTCTTCTTACTCAAGAAATATACCCAAGAAAACTTTGTGTAGTCGTCAATAAATAGTAAAAAATATAGTGCACCTCCTAATGATTTTGTTTGCATGGGTCCACACAGGTCTGTATGTACTAATTCAAGTATATCCCTTTGTTTCTTTTCTACTTGAACAAGGAATTCTTCTCTATGCATTTTTCCTAATGTACACGCATCACAATCATTATGTACTTGCATTAGCATGGGAAGATCTCTTACCATTTCCTTCTTCTGTAGTAATAGCAAATCATTGTAGTTGATATGACCAAATCTATGATGCCATAGCTCTTCTGTAGTCAAACTCGCAGTTGTCAAGACTCAAACTAGCGCAGGTCTTACATCCAACTTGTACAGACCTCCTGTTCGGATTCCTGTAGCAATTGTCTTCATGCCATCTAGCAAATCTTTAATATAACAATTAGATTTTAAAAATTCAACTTTAAGATCTTGATCTGTGATCATGGATACAGAAATCAAGTTCTTTGTTACATTGGGCACATACATGACATTATGAATTTGTTTTACATTACCATTAGGTAGAATGACAGAAATTTTCCCACACCCTTTGATCTGATGACTTCTATCACCACCTAGGTAAATTTGTGCTCCTTCATTGATTTGTTTAAAATCTTCAAACCAATGCTTGTTCCCTGTCATATGTTTTGATGCTCCCGAATCTACATACCAGATGTCTGAATCAACATTCTCATCAAAATCTGCCATAAACAATATGAAATTATGCACATGATTTTCATTCGCGAGATGACCTGCATGTCGTTTCTGCTTCTATTGTTCTTCATGATATTTCTTCTTCTTGCACTCCTTGGCAATATGACCAAGTTTTCCGTAATAAAAGCATTTAATTTTAGAGTTGTTTCTATTCAGATGCATACCTTGGGTCTGATTCGGTCTTTTCTGTGAATGTCCTCCATTTTACTGTTGCAGATTTCCTTTCCCTTTGAAGAAGTCCTTCTTCACCATCAATGCAAGATCAACACTCTGGGGCTTCAGAGTCGATCTCTTTTCTTCTTCTTGCATTAGTATTCATGTCAGCTCTTCAAATTTTGGGATCTTCTCTCTTCCATTTATCCCAGTGATGAACATTTGATAGTCATCTGTCACACCATTCATTGTAATGGTTACAAGATCTATAACTACAACCGCTTTGCTAATGTCTGACAGTTTTTCTTTAGATCCTTGATCCTTGCTATGAATGAAGCAATTGTTTCATTCTCCTACATATTCAGGGATAAGATCTTGGTCTTCAGGAATAGAAGACGATTTGAATTCCTGATCTCATACAAATCCTTCAGAATTCCCCAGATCTCGTTAGCTATTTTACACTCTTTGATGTGTGGTATGATGATGTATTTCACTGACATCTTTTGTAGCATCCTTGTTTTACCCTCATGCTTCTCCCAATCTGGGACTGTAGCGGATCCAGCTATTGGCTTCAACTCATCCCCATTTGCAATCATCCAAGCAATCTGCACCTCTAACAGAGTTTGCATCTTGAATTTCCAATTTGCATAATTGGAACCATCGAGCTTGTTATGCTCATTCAAGCATGCTTCAAACATATTATTATTCATCTTGGCTATTTAAACAAAAAAATTTCGACAAGTAAAAGAAGATGTTAGATTTATCCCAAATCTGTGACAAAGATAGATCATTGATCTTCAATGTTGTTTGATCTTGTAGCACACCCGCAGACCACTGTGGCTTCCTTCACAGCCTCCAGACAACCTTCTATTGGCAGCCTCTGCAGCCTTCTTCAGGATGCAACCTTCTATCTAAGCCTTTTTGTTGTTTACACGATCGTCGCAGATGTACATCGCTTATCTGAGACGTCGTCGCAGGTGTACACCACTTATCTGAGACGTTGTCGCAGGTGTACACCACTTATTTGTGACGTCGTCGCATCTATACACCCAATATCCGAGGCGGTGTATGATTTTGTAATCGTCACGTTTATTCTCCTGAAACTTGCGACGATTTCAGTTTAGTCACACCCTCCTCTTAGCGTACAGGTTCCTCATCCCTGACGCTCTGATACCATGATAAAAATGGAAATGTTGTATTAAATTAAATAAAACCCACTGGTCAGCTCTACGAAAGAGAGTCTGAACCAGGAGAATCTAGATCTGCAGAACGCTCTACATTTCTCATGTACATTACACAATATATAGTAATCACAGATTTAGGGAAGTTAGAACCATAATCTAAAAAATAGAAACTAATTCCTATCTTGTGAACCAACTCGCTATTCTAAGATATTCTCCAGTATCTCTAACAGATGTTATAAGGGTAAACCATGACTTTGATCTCAATCCAAAAGTCCACTAACACTTAGGTTGTTCACTTAATCATCACCAATTATTTTTTTCCCTTCAACCCACACAACCCAAAAAGGGATCCCCTTCTCGACAACTATTAGTCTATTAAATTAACTCCCTTATCTAAGGCACCAGTGCAGGTTGACTAGTAAACTCTCTATGTTAAGGCATTAGAGATGTTTCTATAGAAATTTTGTACTAATTTTCCATGTAAATCAATTCTTTGTCATGTCCCCTCCCCCTTCCTACCTTGTTTAACTATACAAAATTTTATGATGGAATGGAAGAATAAATGGAAGAGACCCTCAACACACAAACGCGAGATTCGGTAGGCATGGTTTCAACTTCATACTTGTCACTCTCTCAACTACTTCCCAACTACTTGGCAAAATCCCACGACTAATCAAGATTTATATATTTCAAGTTATATTTATAGTATTTATATATCAGTCAAGATTTATATATTTAAGATCAACGGAACTTTACACGTAAAATCTGTTATCTTTATTTTATATCATATACCATTGTGGGAAGACTTGAGTGCACTGACATTTTTAACTTTGGGATTGTGTGTGAGGTTTTGATAATGTATTTACTATTATTCTATGGAATTAAAGGGCATATGAAAGTATTACACCTCTCTTCTGTATGATATTGTCTCCCGAAAGCCATTCATGAAGAATTATGTACTCAATTGCAACTAGTACACTTATCAAAATCTACTTATGACTTATGTTTTAGTTTTCTTGATTATTAAACTATACAATCACTTTTTTCTTTTTGATATATACAACTACACAAACATTTCCTAGGTTAAATTATAGCACCACTTTTCTTTTTGTTTGATATATATACACACTTCATAGCTTTTTCATTTAAATTTAGACCAATGATTAAAAAATAATATTAATTTTGATGGTAAATTGTTAAGAATATTTTTACATATATATAAATTTATAAAAAGCTAATTATTATGAAGTGAACATTTTTCATTATTAGTTATTAAAAAAATAATAATAGAGATGAAACATAAATTATTAGTAACTTATAATATAATATTAATACACGTTTAGGAATTGACATTAGTTATTTGGGTTGTGGTTCAAAAATATATTAATGGAATTTTATTATAAGAAGTTTATATTTGATTTTCGATACACTCTTTTTTTTGGTAGGCAAGTTTATTCATCTATTAAAAATGTACAAGGAAGATTGCAGAGGGGCATACCGAGCCAATATCAATGTCCAACCACGCAAGGAACGAGCATAGCTAAAATGAGTAAGATATAGAATAATAGGGGGGACAAGATGAAACATAAGAAATAATAACAAAAAGAAACATCTAACTCCTCAGACACACCTTTCTTTCCTTTTTTTTCCAAAACGTTGATCCAACCTACTGGAAGAAGGTCAACCAAAGTTACTTGTAGATTATGATTGAGGGTTGAAGGAGAGTCCTTATCGGAGTTAGAAGATGTTGATTCATGAGCTCGCTTTAAAACACCCAAAGAAACATTTGTATTCACCAACTGCATATTTGTTGGGGGAACCGGGTTCATTTTTTAATCCTCATGAGTCTAATGAGGAGTGGAAGTTTGAGCCTAATCCCCTGAAATCATATCATCATCAGATCCCTCATCCTCTTGGTTAGAAATAAAAAAAGTCTCACCCTCCATAAGGCTGGGGTCACAAGGCTTCCAAATTTTAGATTTAGAAATTATATTGTGTCATTTCTTATTAGAAATTAACAAAGGGAAAGAATGATGTAAATGGCATGTTTGAAGACAAGAGCTCAAAAGAAAAACAATATTTTCATAATTTAGAGATTGGGTCGAATGGTAATCACCAATTTTTAAATTGATTTGATCTGGAAGCTCTTTGCTAATGTCAATTTCCACACAAATTCAGCCATAGGTGTAAAGGGCCAATCTACCCATGGGGGGGATTTGTGGCTAGAAAATGTCCCAAGGATTCTCTTATGCCCTGAAAAACTGAAAAGTGTTATAGCTGAGTAGGAAGATTAACAAGTTGAACCCATATTGGAAGCTTGGTAATGACTATTGTAGAAGGTCCAAAATCTAAAAACCAACAGGTTATGAACAAGCCAACTTTACTCCATAATCAAGGCCCACTAGTTAGGGCCTTCGGATAATCTCCTTATTCAGAGAAAATCACTATGAAGAAACTTTTTGAGCAAAAAATAACCTTACACTTCTTGGTCCAAGACAAATGGATCCACGTTTAAAGATAGGTTGAGTGTGGCCATAAGCCATTGAAACGACAAATAAGGTCTGACTCGACATAGAGTTGATTGAGGTGCTCTAGATTAGGGTGCGAGATTTCAACAAAGGGCACTTCCTAAGATTTGTTGACTTGAAATGGTTTAGGAGCCACCTAAGGTTGAGCGGCTCTTTAGGGGGACTGGTTGCTGAAAGCATCTTTATAAGAGAAAATCTAAGAAGAAGAAGGCTTTCCCATTTCTCCCCCATGCAAGCAAAGGACCATAAATACAGTAACATCTTTGCAAATATTGTAACCTAAAAGAGGGGAAATCATCCAAATGCTTACCTTCGAAAAACAAGTGTTGCATTTGAGAGGGTACCCCTAATTTGAGCTCGAAAGAAAGCTTGAGATCTTTCATTATATTTGTATATCTGACCTAAACAAGCAGGGAGTACCCGAATAGCAGCTTTATTAAGATATGGAAAGAGGTCTGGGGAGTTTGGGGCCAAAGGCACATGCCTCCAAGAGAGCAAGGCAATAGGCTACCAAGACCATTGTCGACGTCAAAAACCACATTTCTGGAAACAAGACAGTCCAAATTGCCTAGTATTTTGGAAGATAACCCAAGGGACCGACATAGCTCCGAAGTTTTCTTGCAACATGAACTAGCAAACACTAGCCCCCAAATCTCATCCTTAATGTAGTCTATCATGATCCTAAATGAGGCCAAGAGCTACAAAAAGGCATGTACATCTAACATGCAGGCAATATCCACATTCTTCTTAATTTTTGTCTCTTTTCTCCAAACCTTAGCAAGATCCTATGCTGAATCCTTGACATATCATGAAATAGCTTCATTGTCATCATTACTAAGAACGAGTAAAATGGATTCTAAGGGAAAAATGCAAGCTCTTTTGTTGGAAGAACAATAGGACTTTGATCTTCTATTATGGTGCATTGGGTCATTAGCATAAGAAGGAAGGCGCAGAGGAGTTGGAACCTTTATAGCCTAACCTGCATTAGGAGATAAGGTGACAAAGGGATAAGCAATGACACTTAGTAGGGTTTTAATCGCCATCCTCAAAAAAATTATAGGGATTAATATCCGACTCACTCCTCATTATTCCTAACAAATGTAACATTTATTGGAGAATCCTTGAAGTGAGATTTTTCAAGAGTTTAATCTTTTGCTTAATTTTTAATCGTAAATAAGAGTTCATAAATT
>APFE031484074.1:4535-15927 GCA_000404065.3 Pinus taeda | reverse complement strand
AACTACAATATAAATAGATAAATTTATGACATAATCTCACAAGTTTATGTACTTTATGCTTGAAAGTGAATTTGTCTATAAATTTACAAAGTGTAAGTTTACAATCAAAGCAAATGAGACATGTTTGCATGAAATATGTATTGATGTTTGTTGGTGCAAGAGAAGTAATTTTATTTCTTCCTTCCTATATTTGACTATAGCACTTTGGAAATATCTAAAAATAAGTAATGGAAAATGCTCTTTTGCACTCCCATCAGTGATTAATTATAAGTTAAAGAAAACTTTTCCATTTCATAATATATTCTTTGATAGATACTTGCGAATGAGAATTGAGAATCAATGATAAAGAATGAGGGAGTGGGTGCAAGTTAAAACTACCTATTATTTTCTAGAGGAATTCTACTTAAAAAAAAAAAAAATTGTTATCATTTTTGTCCACCTTCTTTAGAGGTTAAATTTATTATAAATCATCATTTATAAGGAAATTGTAAATAGAGAGAGGTATCCTTTCAATTGGCCTTTGTTCCATCATCTTGTTGTCTAACTCACTCATTTGGACAATTGCCTAACAAATTCCATCTTAAAACTTATTTTTTACAATTTAAAGTAAAAATTTATACCAATTCCTTAAATTATTTCACAAACTTAAAGATAAACAATTATTTTTTAAAATTTAAATGAATAAATATATTACCTCAAACTAAGCCCTCTATTATATATATATGTGTGTGTGTGTATATATACACATTAACTTAGAGAAAAAGTGAAAGTTGTTAAAAACATAGTATATAAAATTGAATTTAGGATAAATGCACATTAACTTATTAGAAAAAAGTAAAAATAGTTAGAAACATAGTATATAAAATTCAATTTATATACTACATTTTGTGGTGAT
This sequence comes from Pinus taeda, assembly GCA_000404065.3. NCBI lineage: Eukaryota > Viridiplantae > Streptophyta > Pinopsida > Pinales > Pinaceae > Pinus > Pinus taeda. The sequence goes on along the minus strand of APFE031484074.1, from coordinate 15,032 downwards.
GATGAACTACACTAACTGATTCAAAACGCGTCGACAAATAAATTTTGATATAATTATCGCCAAAAACTTTCTACATTAAATATAATTATGTGTTCGATAACAAATAATAAATTATTAAATTAACATTCATATATTCCAAATTTTAAAATAAATAATTATAATTTTTTTATTTGTATATTAGAAAAACAATTTTCAAAATAAGATAAGTTTCAATTGAACTTAAAAATCAACTTCTAAAATCAAAGAAAAGTATATTAAAAATAAATTTATATATATATATATATATTTAAATTCAAAATAATGAGAAAAGATATCCACCTAAATTTTTTTAAATGCAAAAAGATATTTAATCAAAACAATAATTAAAAATTTAGAAAAACATTCAATCTAATTTATGAAAAAAAGGGTCTTTAATCACAATAATAATTAATAATTTTGGAAAACATGACAATCTGCACATGGCAGGCAATATCTTTTTGACTATCCACTTCCTTCAACTATTTTTTTATAATAGGCAATCAATCGTAGGACCCTAATGCATTGGAGTTATCATTTTTTCCTTCGATCGATTGGCTGGCTTTTTTTATTTTTTCCTTTCGTTGATTGGCTGGCATTCTCCGTGTTTCCAACTTCCAAGCGCACATAGTTTTCAAACAAGATTATTAGCCTCTACCCATAGCACAATCTAAGCAATGAGTGTGTTTGATTTAGTGATCCCACATTTAAGAATAAGTTATAAATTAGTAATAATAGCTTTTCGCTTTTTTTTTCTTTCTTCTTTCTTTTTTTTATTTGAAGGTGGCAAAACCTATCAAACTCAGGGGTCAAACCAACAGCGAGGACAACCATCTCTCACTGTTATCCGCGAATGTTGGTTTGACTCATCACCGTTATCAAGGAAAACCACGCCACCTGTAATAACCCGCTGGTGGTTCGTAAGGGAGCAGGCTTTCACTCCTGCCAGATGCCTCTGGGTCTTGGGCTGTTAACCTGTTTCCTTACGTCCGAGGAAGACGAGCTCTTAGCCAAGCAGAAGCAGTTTTACGGCATACTCAAGGCCACTAATAGTAATAATAGCTTATAAAGCAAAGAAGAGAAATGCATAATATAAATTTGTATTTTAATAATTCTTAAATTGACTTTTTTTTGTCTTATAATTATTGTTGAGGTAGGGTTTTATATGTGTGATTTTTTTATTAATCATTATTAAGAAGTTATGATTTAATTATTTATTAATATGGTATGAATTGCCATTTTAATATGGGAAAGAGATTAAACTTAAGTTTCTTTCCTGTAAGAGAAGGGATAGAGATTAAACTTAAACTTAAGTTTCTTTCATGTAAGAGAAAATACTAATCATTAATCATAGAGTAATTTCTTGTGGAATTATTTTATAAAGATTCACATTTAGTTACCTAATTTTATTTTATTTTTGTCAGGTTGTTTTGTATTATTTTTAAAATGCAAAAATTACATTTATGATGTAGTTAGTTATTCTTACGGGCTTGTTGCTTGGAAACGTAGACCTGTAGCATAATAGTTGCTTCTTTGAGAGGTATGAGCCATGTCTAATTGTCCAAAAGAGATTTACATTACAAAATTAGCTTATATGCCCTAGTGCCCTTTTATGTCTATGTCATGTATGACTAGGAAATTCATAGTAACAAACATAACAAAAAACAAAATACTCATAAAAAAAGCTAGTAGATCCCACATAACCAAAGTTAGTTGGAGGGTGAGTCCACCTCGATGGGCCCCTGGTCACATGTTGTGGTTTTGATTTCTATGGAGACGATATTGGCATGATGTTCAACAAGGATATTGTGTTTCTATCCTAGAATGATGAGTTTCTTATGAAAGCCCTCCAGTTGGAGTTGAGTCTCAACTGTGCTTCACCTTTTTCCTACAATACTTTACCCACAATTGATTTTATTCGCTAGTGAACATCAATTTCTCAGAGGTACCAAGTTTTTCAAGTATGAGTGCAACACATATCTAACACCCAATCTCCCGACTCTAGCAACAGTTCAATGCATGTCATGTTCCTTCTTCACAACCGTGTTGCCTCCTCTAATGTTGCTAATTCTTCTTCTATTATGGGTTGGGCAGTGGCAAAGATTCTATTAATAGTGTCCTCCATCATTGCGTGTGCATGAGAGGTTGGCCCCTATGGCCATTGGGTATAAACCACAAATAATCCAATCACCTTGTTCCACATGAGTGGTGGAACCGCTACCCCTGATCTCTGCTAGCTGATAGGGTTGAATCCACACCCACCTATTACCACTTTCATAGAGAGTCGTGAAATTCAGGAAGGGAAGTTGATAGCTCCTCAGTGTCGAGAAAAACTTGAAGTTCAAGCATTTAACCTTGGATAGCCTACTCTCAATTTGATGGCTCCTCTGGTGGTAGTGAGCCACCATAACCAAGGCATCATAAGTCATGATGAAGTTATCACAACAAAAATTATATTGTTCTTCCACTACTTGCTTGAGCCATACGGTGGTCTATCCAATATAAGTACCACACCAACTTATCGTCTACGACAAGAATGTGGTCATAAAACTATAATACCACTCAACCTCTAGTCAACAATGGTTATTACCACTTAACTGAGCTTCCCTCATCCCTGACACATGTTCAATTCCCACCCAACGTGGGGGAAGTAAGGTCTGCATCCAACAATTGTTGACAATGAATTTAGAGGGGTTCCATATGAAATTTTGCCCAGGGAAGATCTAGGATATGGCCTTCCATCGAGACACCTACATATTGGCCAATATGTCTACTACTTTATTTCCTATTTTCTATACATTAGAAGGTGTAACCATTGGAGTTTTAAATATTAGTTTCTTAGCATGCTCCAAGCCACCTTCTAATCTCTAATTTTTTGCAATTTTGGATGGATGAGAACCATTCTAGAGTTTTAAAACCATATTGATGATAAGTAGGGAGTCCCTCTCAACGTTGATACTAGTGATTTCTTTCTTGATGGTCTCTTACAAACCAAAATCCAAGGCAAATAATTTGGCAGTGTATTGTTATTGATACCAATAAAACCTGTGTAGACATGTAGGGCCTATCCTTGTATGTTGTGAATAACTCCTTCAAAGCTAGTAGGGCTAGGGTTGTGCTTGGAAGCCCCGTCAAAGTTCAATTTGAAATAGTATGATGATGGCGGGGACCATTTATTTAGATTGTGACAAGTCAAGATGGATATAACTTTGGAAGGAAAAACCTAAGATGAGTGAACATTAAGAGCATGCAAATTCTCTTCTTCAATTAGGGATCCTTACTAATTTTGATGGCACCAGTTCCTGTTGAGAATTTTTTCTTTAATATCCATGATAATTCTTTGTTAGGTGTCCTTGGTTGATTTCTCAGTGTTTCTAAGGATCTTTATGTTCATTTATTTCTAGTTCTCCCATTGGATGAAGCCTGGAAGGAGTTGCCACACCTGGTTGATGTTTCATTTTAGAATCCTTGATCCTCCCATTCAGATATGGTGGAGATATTGTTGCCTATTTTCTAGTTGGATTTATGCAAAACTTCTTGAATTTTTCCCCATAATTTCTTTGAGGACGAACATTCACCCATTAGATGATCCAAGGTTTCTTCTTCCATTTCACATAAGTGATAGTGGGAGGGCCCAATGAAACCTCTTTTCTTAAGCTTGTCCCATGTAAGGGGCTTAAGGTGACCCAATAACCAGAGAAAAGTTGTGATCGTTGGCTAGTGCCTTAATCCCCATATTTTCTTCTAGAGTTGGTCCTTTGGGAGATTTCCATACCCAATGACAAGATTGTAAGCCTCTTGTAGATTATAGTTTCCTTCTGATTTGTAGTTCGATCTTATTTTATTAGGACCTTCTTGAAGTTTGATTGGCCTCGATTGTAGTTTTAAAACTAGATCCTCCAAGTCATGGTTCCCGAGTAATTCTATTGCTCTAAGAGTTTCCATATTCTCTGTAGGCTAAAGGTCCCTGTGTATTTCCAATAATATGCAACCTTCAACGTGTTCATATTCATTGCCCATTTCTTAATTCCTAAAAGTGATCACTGTGAGCTAGGAGGGGCAACTTGATTCCATGAATTTTCCCAAAACAAAGCAGTCTTCCCTTCTATTATTTCCCAAAAGCAATGATTCTAAAGTCATTATTGTTCCAAGCATTGATCCATTTTTTTTTTATCAATTTAGATTCCCTTCCAATCATATCAAATTATGCTTTTCCACCTTGGCCGCATATTTTACTCACCATAACTTTCTCCATAGTGTGTTGGGGAGTGTGAAACATTTCCACCATATTTTAGCTTTCAGACTTCTCACCAATGAGTCTAGATCACAAATACCTAACCATCCCTTTGTAAGAAAATTATGATCCAAGCTACCAAAGCCCACTTTCTTTCCCTTTTAGCTCCTCGCCATAAGAAGGAGCATTGTATGTTTCGATTTTTTTTACTACGATTTTAGAAGCGACTAAGGATAAGAGTAGGTACCGGGGCATCACTTACAACATTGATTTTAGGAGGGTAAGTTTGCCTTGAGCAATTTAAAAGTCCAACTTGATAGCTTATGTTTGAATTTGGCTAGGAGTTCTTTCCAGGAGGCAAGTTTGAGTGAGTTCTCCAAGTGCAGCATGCCAAGGTACTTGAAAGGGAGGGAACATTTCTAGATACTTAGTCACTTAATATTTTAATATGTTTAACAAAGTTTTTACTTCTAATATTCAATATCACTTTTTAAAACCCATTTTTCTCAATATACTTAAAGATTATACATAACTTTTTATTATATAAGGGTTGATAAGGAGACGATCCTTAGTCTCAATCAAACAATGATGTTGCTCAACCCTGAATTTCTTGATGAGAGTGTTTAGTCTTAATTGTTAAATAATGATTCTTAATCTCAATTGCTAAATAATAAAGCTCATTATTAATCACCCAATGATGGTTCTTAGTCTCAGTCACCAAGGGTAAGGTGGATGTTGCCATCCCTCATCCAATCATGATAAACTATAAAAGATGACAACCCAAATATTCCAACAATAATTTTTATTAATTAAGAATTGGTAAGGGAACGTCATAAAAATATTGAGTTGTATCTTTATTATTCCATTTTCAAATAAAAAGGTAATTGGATATTAAGGAGATGCTTTATTCTAACATAGTACCATAAAACATTTTTAACCAACCTCCTTTCAAATAAGGCCTTTCAAAGCTTTCTATAATCAACCCTTGAGAGTTAGAATTTTATTGAGGATGAATATAGAAATAAAACTTTCAATGGGTAAGGCAAAACGTTTTAAGTAAAACTTTGAAACTATTAAAGAATAGTAAGTTTCCCTTAGTAAGTTTCCCGAACCTACTTTGATGGGAAAAATGTCTTCCTACAATTGGTTAATGAAATAACTATTGCATTAGAGTAAATATTTGCAAAGTATTTCAAACTTTGTGAGCATGCAATATCTTAATTAATCAACCCGATATGATATTTTTAAATTTAAATTTTTTTTTTAATATAAATATAAAATTTTCATATATATAGATAATTTTTTTTGTAATTAATTAAGAAAAACATTATATAATTGTGGTCACTATTAGTTTGTCACTTCGGAAACTAGATTAGTAACATAGAAATAGGTCTAAAGCCATGAAAGATACCTTATATCTCTTATCATATTGTTCTAGATAACTAAGTCTGCACTTATCTAGATAACCAAAGTAATGAACATAACATAAACTAATTGAAAAGTATGCAAGCCTATAGAACTTATTAAAACAAAAATGTATTTTAAAGTGAACCATAATTATAGCTTGTGGGAGAGTCCACCTAGGTGGGAGCAGGAGCATGGTCATCCTCCTCACTACTATCGATGTCTAGGTAGGTAGGTTTCTTGCCTAGAGTGGAAAATTTGTATCCAATTTGTTAACTTGTTGTTGTGGAGCATTAATATAGAGGAGAATTTCTTCATTGGCCTTGTTGTGCTCAACCAATACTTTGCCCATCAAAGTTTTTAACTTCCAATATAAATCAATAATCTACATATATTGTGTCTACTTGGACCTAATGCCTCTTATGTTAGGAATCCATTATTAAACATTGTCCACCACCTTTGTGTCAGACAAGAATCGATGCTTGAATCTAGCTTCATGTTTTATCATCTCAATTTCTTCTTAGGAAGATTGTGAAGTACAAACCCAATATCTATGAGCAAAGGCTTTGGCCTTAGTGTGAGACAATCGGTCTCTATTGGAGGTGCCAAAACTAAAGGAGGAATGACCTCTACCGGGCATATCAATTGTTGGTTGGAAGGGAAGGTCGAGGACACAGAGGATGATAGTGGGAAGGGGAGGTTGTAGTTAGCTAACCAACAATGGTGATTTGTGTTGGATCCAAGGGATAGAGGAGCACTTTAATGATACCAATGAGGAGTAGGGAAATTTCAAAAGAGGCGAAGATCAAAAGAACCTATGTCGGAGAGAAAAACATATTAGTCTCCTAAAAAGTAGAGGGAAGATTGAATAGGGAGAAGGAAAAAACAATAAGAAGAAAGAAAATAGCGGACTCAGTCTAGTAGATAGTCATAAGTATAACTGGAAACATACCCATCTCATGCTCCTAGATATATGATTTCCTTTGTTTATTGGTACCCACCTCATGCATCGCCATAAATATTTTGTGGTCCACATCTTGAGTGTTGAATTGCACCTCCAACTAGTCGAATGATGTTGGATTATGGTGCTATTTATTATACATAGGATGTAGGAGGTGAAATTATAGTCCTTTACACTCCCCAATGACTAGGTAAAATGCACACCATTAAGCACCCACATTTGTCTAATCATCATGACCTTTGAAAGGGGAGCTAGGCACAATCTAGGGGACTTCTCAATATATCATGCCTAATGGACACCCTCTGTGGGAAGATAACATATATATGCTACATACAATAATATGACACTAATTTTCAAAATATTATTTTGAAATTTATGTCATTAAAAAATAAGAATATGACATTATTTTAAAAATCTTATTTTGAAATTCCCCGATGGGGGTGACAGATGAGGCAAATGAAGGGGATGGAGTGGGTGCCATCCACCCCATCAACCCTCCTAACAATGAATAGAGGTGGCATAGAACCACATCTACATGCAAAATACGATGCATTTATTAATACTTTAGTTCAAAATGATGGTAGTGATTAATTTCTTCGTGCAGTTCATCATTTTCATTCGTGTTTATTTGTGATGGTAGTGGTTAATTTCTTCATACAATTTTTCATTTTCATTCATCTTTGTTTGGGTGTTAAGGGAGGCGAGGATTTGGTGGATTTATCAGCAATTTCAATGAAACAATTTGAGCTCGAGGCAGAGGGTCTGGTCGAGATGTTGTTGGTAAACCAAGGTAGCGTGAACCCTGGTCCCATTGCCCTTAACCTACTTACTATGCCTGGAATTCGACATCAAACCTGGGATCCAAGCATTTAGAACAAACACTTGGCTTCATGGGAAATTCAAGAAGAGTTCCATCACAATAATACCTAGTGCATGCATTAGGAGAAATTCACTTCGTGTTTGGCTTCTTTGGTAAGATTTCCCCCATACCTTACTGGATTTTTGCCCTCAATTACTTGTTTTTCAACTGGTTCTCTCTCTTTGAGGAGCCTTAGGGTTACATTTATACAATCTGGTTCCCTTGCTTATGTATGGTGGAAATTAGCGTGGGGCGAGTTTCATATTCATGCTCCATCGTCTTTCATTCTCGAGTTATGGTTACCTTGCAATTCGTTTTATATAAGTTGGGTGGCATTTGTTCTTATGTTCGTCAAATGTTGCTTTGTGTTGGGCTCTGTCAGTTGGAATCCCATGAACTTTGGGTTTATTTGTTGGGGTTGGAGGCCTACGAACTAGATTGAATTTGGTGTAGTGACTCTTTCCTATGTTCGATTGGTTGGTGAGGGGTTATGGGTCAAGGGAGTGGCCTCTTCTCAAGTCCTCCAGAGACCATGGAAAGATACAATCCATATCGATAGTTTTGCACTGTGGTATGTTTCTGCAAATTGGAAGGATGAAGGTTCGATGAAAACTGTGCTTATTTTGGACCCTAGGTCAATTGCACTGTGAGAGCAGTCATAATGCCACATCGAGGATGGGACGGAGGGGTAGTGGGGAATGGGGGCCAACTTGATCACCATGGGTTGGGCAATCGTGACCTGGGAAAATTGGTCGATCCACACCCCTAACAGAATCTAGGAAGTGTTGTTCAAGCCCCCCCTTACTGGGAACCCTGGATAATCAACTTGTCCAAACAACTTGCCTTCTTGAACGTCTCAATGAGCATCACCATGAAGACTGAAATGCAATTGCCATTTTTATGAACGGTCTCCAACATAATCAATGGCATATGCAAGACTGCTTGATTAGTCTCTAGAGAGGTCAAGTAAGAATCAAAGAGAAACTGGACCACCTTGAAGATCATTTTGCACACGTGGAGAAGCATGTCCACTGTGACTTTAAACCCCATCCTTCTCTAGATTTTGGTCATGATAATCTTGCTCCAATTAGTTCTTCTAAAGTTTAATGGATGTAGGCTATATTTTTATTTTAAACACTTTTTGGTTTATTTGGGCTGTCAAGTTTTAGTTATAAAGGATATTTAGGCGATTGATTATCTGTTTTAGTTTATATATGTTGGGTAACAAATCTAGTAAGAGTGAGGCCAACACAGTTTAGAACAAATGTAATCATTGCTGCTATTTTGCTAATTAACGGAAACAATTTGACTTACAAAAATAAATCTTACTTTGAAATTAAAAAAAAAAAATTAGTAACTTGTAAGATTATTGTCGCTCAATTACAATATTTTATTGGGAAATTGATGTTGAAAAACATTACATGTGAATGTTATTTATAACTTTTTGCTAGGTAAATAAAAAGTTGGGAAGGTCAAGTAAAAACACATATTCACTTTTTTACCGATCTGATTATCATAATTATTAGTATGAAACATTATTATTCTGTAACTATTTTTATTAAATTATGTTATATTAATACTTTTATTTTTCTTATAATACAATTTATATGATGCTCCAACTTGTAAATAAGAATGAGACTACGAAAAGTCTTTTGGTAGGAATCACATTAAAAAAAAAATGGTTGATATGTTTTGAACCAACCAGTGTGATTCACCATTAGGACCAGATGAAGAGGCAGACCATGGCAATGACTTATATAGAGAACAATGTGATTTCTACCAAAAGACTTTTCGTAATTCATTATAGATCACAAAAGCCTAAATTCAATGAAAATAAAATTACTGATATATTACCACCTCATTTAAAATCAATTCATAAAAAACAACAATCAATAAACTAATTATATATATATATATATAGATATAGATAATTATACTTATAATATTATTTAAATCCAAATATAAAAATGATATTTATTCTCTTAGCCATTTAATCTAAGTCAAATTAACCTAATATATTTATATCTGCTATACCACACAACAAACTTTATCCCATGTAAAATCTTATATTTTAATATCAATTTTTTTTTTCATAAAAACATTTGAAAAACAACATTCAATATTGTCTTCCTGTCCTCCAATCAACTTTGTTTTTTATAATTGTTCAACCTAAGAAAGGGATATTACAAATCAATCAACCCTTTATTCAACCTAAGAAAGGGATATTATAAAATCAATCCATCCTTTCCAAAGTAAATGAAACCACAACCCAATCAACTTATTACACAATTTTATTTTATTTTTGTAGGATTACCTTAGTTTCTGCCTTGATAATGTAAATTTCCTCATACCAAGGAACCTCATCTTATCTCTTTAAGTCAATCAAGGGTCCCACGATAGAATCAACATGTATGGTCATGGGGATACATCTACCTACTCCATATCTCAAATCCCGCCAAACTTTGATGCTAAAACTTTTTCTTCCCACAAACATCCAAATTTATTTTGAATCCTCTTTTATTCAAAGGGAAAAAATTCTATAACATGGAGGGAGATGAACAAAATCATTAGATTAAATCACTATTTATTTTTCTTATGTAACGTTAAATATGATTTAGTGTGATTGTAATTTTAAATAAATATTTTATGTAGAATAAATTGTAAATTAATCTTGAATTAAAAATATATATATTTAAAAGTGTATTATAACAATTAAATATTCACACTTTTCTAATTTAAAATTCAAATTTACATGCATATAAATATAAAATAAGAGGTTTCCAAAACACCAACTAAACACCAACTAATGAAATGTTATGATAGTTTAAATTGCTAAAATATTATTTTAAAAACTAGGTAAATTTGGTACTATAAAAAAAATAATATAAAAGATTGAAATTTAAAAATAAATACATATAAATAGTCTTGAGATAATTGAGGAAATGATGTATATGAAAGTAGAATAACAATGATTGGAAAAATAAATTATATGGTTGTATCATTAAATGATGCGTTTAAGGAGTA
>APFE031484067.1:28835-61547 GCA_000404065.3 Pinus taeda | reverse complement strand
GAACTAGCTTCTTTATTCATATGTAGACCCACAAATGACAGTTGCACAAGGGTGGCTTGGTAATGCAAGGAATCTCCAGGAACAAATTTATGCTAAGTCGCAGACATATCATATGACAACATAGCTAATATAGGGAAATGCCAGGAACTAGGCTATAGCAGACCACAATTATTAATATATATTAATTTGTGCATAAAACAAGCGATGTCACTTTAGCTGGCTTGGAAGCAATAAGTTATGTCTGAAGCAACTAGGGAAGTTTCACCCTCACATTGTTAGGTCTTTAAAAGTGATAGATACATGGAGATCCAGTCTTAAGGAGGTCTCCATGTTATTTGTTAAGGCATGTATGCCCTCCAACATTTATAACATACCACATTTGGTTTGAAGCAACTAGGGAAGCTTCACCCTGACATTGTGAGGTCTTTCAAAGTGCTAGACACCTGGAGATCCAGTCTCAAGGAAGTCTGCATGTTATTTGTTAAGGCATGTATGCCCTCCAAAATTTATAACATACCACATTTGGTTTGATCAGACATTCTTGATTAACATGAGTGTCTATACAACAATGTAATCTTGTGTCTTGGAACAATTAGGTATATTAGGAATAACACAGGAGCACTTGGGGCAACCCAAAAAATGAAAACACTTAGCAAGGTGTGACTTGGACCGCGCATTGGGATCAAATTCATGATTTTCTTCCCAACCATTGGCAGGTTGCTATTAATGCATCTGCCACCTCCTAGCATGTGAAACTTGCCCCCATGTCCATACCTCCAGGGGCTTCATAGGTCTAATTCGACCTCCCCCCTTATGGCAAAATGTACTCTGTTGCAGGCTGGTCCAAGGACTCCAGAGGCAACCACCTCCACTCACCAACCAGTGAGGGGTTCCAAATGTGAAAATCTCCACCCTCACTCAGATTCAAGGAATCTCGAAGTAATACACCTCCACCCAACAGCTAGTGAGGGGCTCCAGAGGTGAGAAACTCCACCCTCACTCAGTTTTGGGATTCCAGAGGCTTACCTCTACCCTGTGTTTGCTACTTCAGTAGCTCCACCCAATGTCGAGAATCCATAGTCTACTGCAGTTTGAGTACCTATCGAGGAGACTAGTCCAGTGTAGCCAGAGGTCTGCAATCTCCACCCACTAGTCATTAAGGGATTTCAAAGGAAAAATCGTCCATCCACTTCTGCAACAATGACTAACAATTGCTTTCTAATGCCCTTCAAGTAATGCTCTTCTAATGATGCATCTACACCTATTGCGATCGAAGACCAAGTATTCCATGAGGTTTAAGCCTCATCTCTGGTTTGAAGTCTCTTGCAACTTTCACAATCGTTTCCATAATACTATTAAAGTCTCAGGCATTCTATATGTTTGTAATAAGTCCATATATTACACAAGTTCAAAAGTACGCAAAGCATTGTATAAATTAGGGAATAGGCATTTCTGATGGTTTTAATAAATCCAGGTATTAAGTTCAGTTGTTTTGGCTCGACCAACTATCAATTCAATGAACCCTTTACTTCTTAGTAGCATGAACTGAACATTCCACAAGAATTGCGCAAAAGAAGCAGCTAAGAGAAATGAGTCACACCCTTTTTAGTATGACAACATTTCAATAAGAAGACAGAGGAATAACACGATGAAGCTAGGTGATCACAATCTAGGAATCGAGAGCATACCGTGGTTGCAGTAAGGATGGAGTGACATCTAGAGTACAAACCCTGGTCGCAACTATTGGGCAGAAGGGTGAGATGACTACACAATTAAGTACCCTGTGTGTTTAACCTTTTGTTGTAAACTACGTATTCCATCGCATGCCTTCTATTGTAGCATGTTTTACCTTATGTTGCGAACCCCTTCCCCTCCTTCTCTATTGCCTTTTACCTCTTTTTCATTGCCCACCTTTGCCTCTGGTTATTCGTTCCTCCTCCTCCTGATTCCCTCCTTTCTACTATTCAACTCGTACTCCTGGTAGTTAGGACCCAGCCTTGTTGGACGAGGCAGAGGTTTCCCCTGCCCTCGCTTAGCCCTGTCACTGTTGATGGGTTTGCAGGCCAGTAAATTTTCTGCCATTTGGCCTCCCTCCCTTTCCTTGCTTTCCATTTTCCCTTTTCTCCAGGCTCGTTCTCGGCTCGGCAATATGTGAAGGAAAATCTCCTCCACCAGTTGCTAACAATCCTGTAATATTTGTTGGTGGTTGGAGAATCATCTTTAACTGCATAGTGAACCTCATGCCTGCGAGCGTATCAAAATTTATTTAGTCTCGCTTGTTGAATTATATGCACTATATCTGGTTGGTGTTGAACCATATGTGCTATATCCAATCCCAATAATAAAATTAGGCTTATAACCTTAATGTGCACCTCATACAAAGAATTGTTTATTGATAAATAGTGTCACACTCTACCATTGTTCCTTTCCCTAATTGGTGTCTTGAATTGGGTTAGTTTAGTTCTAAGTTGCAGGAAACATTGGAGAAGGGTCTGTTTCCAGTTGGAAACGAAACGGAAATGAAGAAACTCGTACTATATGGCTTGGAAACACGTTTTCGGATGTACTGGTCCATTTCTCCAGGAGGAAATGTGGCCACTACGACTAGAAATGAGTTTCTAGGCCGTATGGAGTTTCCTCTTCTAACTTGACTTTTTCTTGTATTTTCGTTTTATTTTTTCGCTTCTAATTTTTTATTGGGCGACTAAAATATCTTCTAGATGCTTCTAGATGCCTCTCAAGTTATAAAAAAGAGGATTTTTTTGAGTGGGGCAGCGTAATGTTCAAGCCTATGGCCGTAGTGTTGATATGTGATTCATGGTAACTTTAAATTCTTAAAGTAAAAGAAGTTCATGGTAACTTTAAATTCTTAAAGTAAAAGTGACATTCTCCTTTTATTTTTCATTTTCATCCTTTTACTTAAATTTTTAACATTACCATGAAATGATTCCGGATGTTTGAGAGTGGTTTCGCCCTCATTGGATTTCATATGGAGAAAGTAGAATTTTAGATCTCACTCAAAATCCAGTAGACTTATCTGTTTTTCAGGATTTCAGGATTGCAATGTTTCGATTGGATTTTGTCATGTGCTAGGGTATGGAACTTGTATTTAATCAAGAGAACCAAGCCCTCTATGCAGGGGAGACTCCCAATAATCAAGAGCACTAAGGTTGTTCGACTATGTAGGAGGAGACTCCCAATCAAGCATGAGACAAGAAATTAGAAATTTCTTGTGGCTGATTTTGGATATTGTTATTTTCATTATGTGATCATTCATGAGTAAATGTGATGTAAATTTAGAGACTTATAGTTTATGCATTGAAAATTGACAATTTAATCATAATGTAATAAATGAGAATGTGTCATATATGCTTTATGATTGCACACATTTCTTAAATGTCCTAATATATATATATATATATATATATATATATATATATATATTATATAATATATTATATATAATATATATATATATATATATATATATATATTGTGTTTCCCTGTTTCCAAAATTTGGGGGGGTCACGTTTCGTACCCGTGCCCGTTTCGGAAACTCGTACTCGTTTCCCCGTTTCGTGAAACTTAGGTTTAGTTGTTAAGAATATTTTTCAGCATCATGTATACCATGACAACTAATAAGGTGTTCACAATAACCATACGAATTTAACCTTCCACGTGTATACTAGGATAATAAAGGTATTTATAATATCCATACAAATACAAGGTGACCAAGACCTCATTAGGTACCCGTTTCCCCATTTCGTGCAACTTAGGTTTAGTTGTTAAGAATTTTTCAGGGTCATGTATACCATGACAACTAATAAGGTGTTCACAATAACCGTACAAATGTAACCTTCCATGTGTATACTAGGATAATAAAGGTATTTATAATATCCATACAAATACAAGGTGACCAAGACCTCATTCACACTATATACATGCATGTACGAAAACCGAGATCATTAGCACAGCGTCTACCTACTTGGGAAGACAACCGGGGTCATTACATGTGCGTTGAGGTGCAAAAATAAGGACATATGTTATATTTATAGTGGTTGACGTGGGGTGAAAATACATGTTTATTCATCACAGGGCCGACTTGAAGAGGGGTACACCTAATAACCGGGGTCATTACATGTGTGTTGAGGTACCAAAATTAGGACATATGTTATATTTATAGTGGTTGACGTGGGGTGAAAATACATGTTTATTCATCACAGAGCCAACTTGAAGAGGGGCACACTTGGACCGACTTGAAAATGAGGCACTTATAGGTGAATAAAAATTCTGAATTTTGAGGTGAAGAAGGATGCCATCAAGGGTGATCTAATGGAGAGATGATCCATTAAAGGAGGGGCTTTAGGATGTGGAATTAGCCCCTAGTTGCACTCTTTAACACCTTGTGAGAGGCCTCACAAGGCAAGAGTCAGACTAGGACACAACAATGAGGTGGATGCCACTGTGACTTTAGCACTCCATCTCTTGCTCTTTTGTGGAATTTCACCACATGAGAGGCTTCCCAATGTAGATTAGCGAAGGGTATTCTAGGTTGATATGATCATATAGATCACTGAAGGGTATTCTAGGTTGATATGATCATATATATCAATGAAGGGTATTCTAGTTTGATATGATCATAGGAGGCTTGATCAACATACTTCTTACTTGGAACAAGGCACACTTCCTTATAATAAGGAACAATGTACCTATGAAGAAGCCTAGGAGGTCTTGTACCATAGGGTTTCATGATGTAGCTAAAAAATGGTACATTTAAGCATACAAGCATAGGGAAAAGGTTTTCTTTAGGACATATGATCAACCAATGGAGTGACAAACCTTCAAATCACCCTAAGTTGAAGCCTTTGTGTAGGATTTGGGTTTTATAAGGCCTTAAATAACTTAGGGTTGATGATGTCAGCCGTATATTTACCATGCAATATGTTGGATTTTGAGTTTGTTAGGTATAAAAAGGTAGGAGAGTGCTAAATCAACTCCAACATTTCAATACTTCAAACCCTAGTTGAATTCGTCTTAAACCCTAGCCCTAGAGGCTTGCCTTCAAGGTCCAAAAATTGAGAAAAAGAGGGAAAAGATAAGGTTAGAGTTGTTGATCATCAACAGGGTTGCAAGTGCCTTATCCCTACTTGTGTGATGGAGTCTTAGGGACTTTAACCATGATATCAAATTTTTGAAGGGAGTAAGGGAGAAAACCCTAGTTTTCACTTCCTAACCCTAGCTATCATTTTATGATGGGAGAAATTCACTAGAAAAAGGCTCTCTAGTAGGTTTTCGAGGGAGCTCAATGATACAAGATTAAGCTTGCAATAATTGCCAAGAATTTCATGTAAACATATGCATTTAGAGAAGGAAAATAGAAACCCCAACAATATTCCATTATATGCATAACCATAAAATATATTCAAGAAAAATACTCACAACATATCCAAAGAATACTGTTTATTTTTTGTAAATCGAAAATATTTTAATTATGGCAAAAAGTTCCATTGTGGTTTACAAATTTTCAAAATTTGGCCAGCCTACTGGATTTATTGGCTGGCAGTTGAGTTGCTAGGATTTTTAGAGCAGCCAAAAAAAGACTAAGAAAGCCAAAACAAGCGAGTACCAAGGAACCAGAAAACCATCAAAATATTCATACAACGTCTAACCATTAGGAATCCAAAGAAGTGACCAACACAAGGTTTGTCGGACTAGGTTTGTCGGACTAGAACCTGGGGGTGGTAGCTTTAGAAATTTACATTGAATGTGCCTCTCCATGTGTTCCAAGTGGGCGTCTAGACGGGTTAGACGAGCCTCCAATCGTACCAAGCTGTCCTGCATCCTCCACTGGTTCCCTTGTAAATCATTGAGGAAGGAACATCTTGTTGTGATCATCTTATTTTTCCTTGATGACATCCCCCAACAATGTTTTAACTTGACAATGTAGGGTAACTGAATGGATATATTGTTGATTTGTGTAGCTTGGGAGGTACTCCAAGTCCCAGGGTTCATGGTTTGGAGGAAAAAGCGCCACATGGGCAGCTTGTGGGCTTGAAACCCAAGTATGGGGTTTTGGCACCCATCATGTTTTGGGGCAAAACCATGATGGATTCACAGCATGTGACGGATGAGGATGATAGTGCTCAGAAAGACGATTCCAATGCATTGAAAATTGTCCGAATCCGAGTTGTCTTTAGAGAGAGATGAATTTTTGAAGTTGACATAATTAATATTGGATTTTCAAATAGGCCGACTTGAAGAAAATTCCAAGTAGACGTGTCTCTTCATGTGATTCGTTGGAGGCCTTAAAGGCTATATATTGAGGATGGATTGGAGTCATTATATCATCCAAGATTGAGCAATATACCTTTGAAAATACGGGAAGTCTAAGCCGCAACAAGGAGAAACTAAGGACAACATGGAAGAGGGAAAAAAGAACAATGTATTTATGTGATTGGGCCGCAGTAGCTATAGGGATAGCATGGCACATTTGAAGGGCCCTTTGGCTTATGTCAAAGGCTAGAAGCTGGGCATATTAAGCTGCAACACTAAGGGTAAAGAACAATGAAGTTGGTGACTATGTTAGGGCACAAACAACCTATAGTGGAGGCCAAAGTGCAGAAAAGGATGTTGTTGCAACAAGGATTGTAGATGGTTTAGGGTGGTCTGTGGGTCATTTCAAGGAGGAGAAAAGGGCTGTGTGGTAGGCCGCAGACCATACCACAACAACAAATTGCGTGGAAGCCTTCTAAGGGTTGGTCTTAAGCCCTTTCTCACAGCGTAAAGGAGGAAAGTCTCCCAGCCTAGACTGCAGTCATTTTGAGGTTGCTTGCTGATTTGCGTAAAGGGTTGAGGGCTGGAAAGTTTGCATTAACTAGTGCAACATGGTGTAGTAGCAACATTTGTGAGGTATATTGGGTCACAGTTTGGTGACCAGAATTGGATCAGACTTGTTATATCATGTTGGAGCCAATTGTATGACAGTGTGAGGTGAGGAAAAGTCATATTAGGTGCAGATCTGGCAGTGACGAGATTGGGTGCCATAGGACCAATGTTGCACGAAGCACCCCCCCTCCCCCCGGTTCCAAGCCCCAAAGCGCGTCCCGTACGGAAGCGCCTAGGAAGCTTGGCCGGAAGCGTCGCTTCCGAATTTTTTTCCGCTTCCTGGAAATTCGGAAGCGTGGTACGGAAGCGTCGCTTCCAGGCCTCCGAAGCATGGTGCTTCTGTACGATTCTGGAAAAGCGCTGTGCTATTTAGAAAATCGTTTTTTTTTCATTTTTTTTTTTTTTAATTTTAGGTGAGTTTGCTTGTTGGGGGTGGGTCCACCTTGGGTTAGGGTGAGGAATGAAGGCAAAAAAAAATATATATAGCAAATGCTCCCTCATTGTTAATTTTAATTCTAAAGTAAAAGTGACTTCTCCTTTTATTTTTCATTTTCATCCTTTTACTTAAATTTTTAACATTACCATGAAATGACTCAGGATGTTTGAGAGTGGTTCCAGCCTCATTGGACTTCATATGGAGAAAATATAATTTCATATCCTATTCAAAATTCAGCAGACTTAATAGTTTTCAGGAATTTAGGATCAATGGGATTGTGGCATTTCATTATATTATATCAAGTATGAAGGTATGCGATTAGCATTTAATCAAGAGCACCAAGCCCTATATGTACCCTACTATTGGTGGTGTTATTTGTTGAACTTCTTTGTCACGTGGCACGCCCTTAGCAAAAAATTACCTTTCAATCAAGTCAAAATCATTGATCAAGCATGTTAAGCTTTTTCTACCATATTTTAAGTCTTGAATTAGCTAGTTTGATCAAAATGGGGCAATGTTGACTAATATCCCTAGACAATTGAGGTAGAGGCAAAGGCTAGACAAGAGGAGAAGAATCTAGATTCTAGATTGTTGAAATGCATCTAAATGGTTGATCGGCCGATAATATTATTTCAATTAATTGTAGAAGACATGTATGAAATGTATATCTTATCTTGATTTATGACAAAAATATTGCATGTTCAAAAATGTATTCGTACAACTAATTTGGCATGATTTTCGGGATGTTTGTTTTGAGTATAAAAGCAAAAAAATATAAAACTTATTTAATTATATAACGTTAAGCAGACGCTTCCGCAGATGCTTCGTTTCCTAGATTTTTGGAAAATGACGCTTCCGCGTCCCCGCTTCCAAAAAAACATCCCCGCTTTGTGCAACATTGCATAGGACTATTGGAGGGCAGCATGTTGGCTACCCAAAGTAGCCCTAGACGAGCTATCTTGAAGGATGAAAAGAAATTGAAGATTGGGTGAAGGACTGTGCCAAAGTGCAACACTTTGATGGACTAAAGTTGTTGCTAGCGTGGCAGATTGGAGCTCGGGAATTAGGCTACCCAGAGAGCAGTTGATGAGTCCTTTTTCATTGTAGCAGACATGACTTGCAGCAGTGATAAAAATCAACCCTCTTGGAGTCTCAATGTGTAGATGCCTTGATGGACTAAGGCACTACTGGTGAGTAGTATGGGAGCAAAGGACCGACAAGACAAGATATGAATAGAAGTTGCCCAACGAGGTTTGTCATTATATCTTGTAAACCATAGACTGTTGTATTACTCAATTTGTTTAATATAACGAAGATTGGGATTGTACATATTGTACAATTTTGTTTAAAACAATGTATATTGTGCATATGTGATTTACTACTTTATATTTCTGCTGTGCAAAGTAGTTTATGGTTGAGATTCTTGTTTTGGTAGCGTCAGTGATTTTAAGACTCTAACCTAGACCCAAGGTCGTGGAAATTCAACATATATTGGATTCTCCTCCCCTTGGGGTTTTCTAGATTAGGGAGCTATTGAGAGACTTCTTCGATAAAGATCATAATTTGAAAAATACTGGTGCTCCTGGTGCACATTCCTCTCCAACTTTCTAATGTAAGATTGAGTGCTCAGTGAGGTTATGTTCCTATATGCAGTCGCGACCTCTTGGGCTTGAATCTAAATTCGTGACTTTTGGGCTGAATGTGACTAAATTTCCCATATTCGCCCCTTCCTTGGCGACTATGGCCTTGTTGCCTAGACATTTTGAGCCATGTAGTTGACCCAACTTGATAATTATCCGGGAGGTCCTCGCGCTACTACCTTAGAGTGTCCCACCACTCGAGATCCGTAGGAGCTACCCAAGGATTGTTGGAAAATCGATTAGGGCCACATTTAATTCATTTTTCCAAACATGACATTTACTTGTGATGTTAAGTTCTTCTTCTTCTTTAATATGCTTATGTTCTTATCATCAAATAAATGCCAAAACAAGATCACAACCACACAATGAACACAAGATATAGGCTCCAAGCTAGGGCAAAACCTCTCCAAGGGGAAAACCCAAAAAGGACTTATGTTCTTATAGGATCAACTTCAAAGGAGACTTTCAAGACCAAACCCTAGACCAAGGTTGCCACCAAGAACCAAGCCAACCAGCCAATCTTCCAAGACAAGATCTCCAAGAAAATTAGAGCTCTTCTAGGCTTTCGTCCTCCCCAAGATATCCTGTAGCACTTGTTGCAATTTCAGACCTGAGGTAACCCTAGACTTCTTAGGGTACTCGCATGTGTAAGCACCAGATAGCAAGATTTCAGACCTTCACATTCCTTCTAGGGATTCCTTCTCCTTTTCTAGCCTTCTCTCTTGTCTTCTAGGACTCTTGCATTCCTTCTCCATTACAGATCGAACCCAAGAAGATACTTGGTTGATGTGTGTCAATAGGTCAAATGCCTTCCTTTATATAGCCTTTCCTATGGCTTGAATAGCCCTCACAAGGATGACTTGGTTCTTAGGAGCCTTCTAGACATTTGCATATAAAAATAGTTTTTCTTTCTTTGATACAAGTGCCCAAAATAGTCTTTTACAATATAATAATGACTCTTTGACTCATGTAAAACCTAGGGTACCTAATGAACAATAACTTGAGCATGGAACCCATGCTCCAAAATATTTTTCTTTTATTCTTTACATCATTTTCTTTTTCCAAATAAGATTTACATCAATACATGAGTCAAATGACAATTATGCAAAATGAAACTAGTTACACTCTTCAACGCTCCCTCTTAATTAGGGAGGCATTCATAATTGTCCAATCGGTACAAGGACAATACTCCCTTTGAAAAGTTCTCATAAGAAGAGTCAGATTGATAATCCAATGGTAAGCATCAACATTATGACCAACCAACACTGTCTTTGAGGCCTAACTAGACAAACTCTACTTCATTCAAGAGCATTATGTTGGGAGGCTTTACGTGTGATATTGCACTACCACTACAAGGCACATACCCCATCCAAATGTTCACAAAGTATGTCCTTTTAATACTATTCTTATCTTGGATTATTGGCCCCGAATCCTCAAAGAATATCGGTCCTCTTCACCCACTCTTATCTTGGAAACATGTACGTCCTTAAAGAGTGTCGACCCCTTTCCTTTCTTGGATGTTCAATCCTCAAGGAAACCACATATGCTTAACCAATCCTCTACCATTCGCTTGTTGAAGTTGCTAATTTTCCCTAGTTAGAAACCCTTCATGCACTTTTTTATATTTATTCCTACCTACTTGTTATTTTTCTTTAACAAGTTATTTACAAAGTAAATACTGAAAATAAACACTAGTGCATGCTCAACATATTACAAATCAGAAACTAAAAGAAACAAGAACAAACACACCACATGACACCATTATTTTTGGACCAATGTCCCCGGAAAAACCCAATGCGGGAAAACCGATGCAACTATCTGAGGGTTTTCTTATTAAGCAATATCAGAGTACAATTTGGGTGCCAAAATTGGCCTACCCAACAAAGTATTTCCTTAGCAACTATACCTCACACTTTGAGAGAAATCTCCTTGCCAAAACCCTAGAAAATCCTTCCGGCAATTCCTTAGCACAAAATTGCTCTGCAACCCCAGTGTCTGCCCAATCTGGATTGTGTCAGCCTCTCCTAGCCCAGTGTTGGCCCTGCGTCATCCTTCCTTGGCCTGCATTAGCCCTAGGAGGCCCTGCGTCAGCTCTGGGAGCCTCTGCGTTAGTTACGCTGGCCCCTCTGGTGCTCTGCGCAACACTTGGTTGCCTTTGCGTGGCCCTGCGTGAGCCCTTGCTGGCTTTGCATCACTGTCCTTGGTTGCTGCGCTGCTCTCCCGACACACTCTCTGCCTTCTGTATTTCTCTATACTCAATGCCCCTCAACTACGCTCCCGTTCACTGATTCTACCTCTCTTAGCAAACCCCGCTTTAGAGAATAGAATGACTGGTCACTCTGGTGTACTCTCCAAGTCCCTAATCAATGGCTAAGATTAGATCTGGCTTGATCCATGTCTTTTGGACCATTCTAACACAGATTCATATTAATACACATTAATATTTTATTTTCCCTAAGTTTAGACTTAGGGACTCCATTAAAAATATTAATTATTTTAATATTTCCTGATTTGTTTAGAATCTGCCCAAACCCTTTCTGGGTATTGGATATCTCATGTGCCCCGACCTCTCCACCAAATTTTGTGGCTAGAGGACATCCGATGCTACCCCAAATCAACATCTCTCTCCAAGGCCTTCACTTAGACTTACGACTGATAGTCTTGGTCAAGTGCTTGACACATGAAGCAGAATGCACATGTGATGTCCAACATCACTCCATGTCAACTAGAGAGGATATCCCTATTGTCCTTTTAACTTGAAAATAGATCCTTGCTCCTATTCAAGGAGACTCCTTTACTCCCCCTCAAATCTAGAGGTTATTCTTGACTTCCTTTCTAATTGGAAGTCATATCCACAAGTTTTATAGCTTGTCTTCATAAGAGTATCAACTGCTAGTTCTTCATAGTTGCTTGGCTCCCTCTTTTCTCTGCATCTCATCGTATTGAGCCTGCTTCCTTTCGAGGTATCATGGTGCCATCTTCTTTAATCTTGTGATAGGTTCCAGGTCATTAATCTTGCACATCGCTTTCAACTTGTCAATTTCAATGAAGGCATTACATTGAGCTTTCCCAAGTTTCCAACAGATTATAGCTTCCTCAAGAAAGTGTTCTCCTTTACCTTTAGGTTATCTTCTCGCACTGCTACCTTTTAATCCCAAGATGAGCACATCTTGACTTTACAGTTGCCAGGTGCTAGATATTGAGCTTTCTTCAACATTCTTCATACATTCCATACAGTTGAACTTGCCTCAACTGTCATCTTGCAACATTCTTCCAGGTAGCAAAGCAATATGTTAACCAGATAATTGACAATAAATATTAACATCAGGCTTACCTCATTGCGACAACTTTCTCATCATCAACATCTTCAAGGTCCATTCCATATGGTTCTTCCTTCATGCATCATAGTGTCCAAGGATCTAACTTGATTACCATGTCACTTTTCTCTTCCGGAGATTATACTAGATGTTGATCACTAATATATATGCATATATTCTACTGAGGAAGTCTTTAATATTCTTATCATTTAGAGTAAGTCAAGTTCATCTTCTTATGCATCATATAACCAAATGAAAGATTCACTATGCATAACTTAACTTTTCTTCTAGGATTATATGAATCCTACCCAAAAATTACTTCAAACATGCATTCTTAATCTTTCACACAATCATCTAGCTAAATGTATTCAACAATGAGCCTGCAATTTGACCAACTGCATTCCTTCATCCCTTTTAGAGTATTGTTTCCGTGCAATATGAAATATATAGTAATCTTGTCATAATGCTTCTTTCATGAGCCTTCCAAGATGACGATTCTTACAGGATCATGATTCTAACATTATGTCTAACATATTGTTAGACAGTGTATGGTCCTCAAGCTTTTCATTCTTGAAAGAGTAGATGATTTCAAGCAATTCAAACAAGTAGACTTTAACTATGATACTATCACATGCTTCTATCTATGATGCCATACTAAATCAAGATTCTTCTAAAAAATACAATGATACATGCTTACTCGATCCACCTTAGCGAAATTACTTCCTCTAACATAATTTTAGACAATGTATGGTTTAACACTTATGCATAATGGTCCTCATTATTAACAAGTCCAAGGACTCCTTCCACCATGCTCATTATTAACAAGTCCAAGGACTGCATTGCCTTCTCATTTTAAAATCTCCACACAAAGCATGCCATGCACTCATTATATCAGCTATTAAAACTTTTCACACTCTGATATTCATCATAAAAGGGGCAAACTTTAGGTGAGGCTTGGTTGTGCCCGCAATTCAACGTGAGGATTTCTTTCTTGCAGTGCACTGCAAGAGAGTTAATCCGATTTCTCTCTTCTTGTTGAGTCTCATTTTGAGTCATCATAAGTCAATGAGGAGAGAGGAGGGGTAAGTGGACAAAATAGAACTAGTCGGAGTGATCATTTAAACAGATAAGAGTCTGATTTGTGACTCTTACTAGATGGCCTTCCCATATGTTGATGAGGTCATTTTAGGTCATCAACATTTGCAACCAAGAAAAATATACAAATACAAGAGCATGAAGTCAATTTTGTTAATCTAGGGTTTCCATGGTTTTCTTAGTGGGTGAATTCCAAGGATTCTTAAGTACAAACCCTAAACTCTTTGATTTTTCCTTTGGAAATATCAGCCCTAGGGTTTGGAAGTCAAACTCTAGATATCATCCAATTCCACCCTCGCTAGGGTTTACCATGTCCCAGATTTTTTTACAAACCCTAGATAACAAAAAACTAGGGCTTCTATGAGGGAACAAACCAAATTAGGGATAGGATTTGTTACTAGGGTTTTCTATTCAAGTTTCCTCTAGGGTTTACAATCCCTAGATACCAAAAGCGTTCAACAAGACGAGGTCTACAAACCCTAGATGCAACAAAACCCTAATGCATATGTTATATAGACCCTTAAGCTAGAACAATGTAAATGCGTATTTATTGCCTTGAGATCACACATACCTTCTTGCAACCTTACCTCATCCTTTCCTGTCAAGGATTTGTCTTCGGTTTATTTGAAGGGGACTGCTTCCTAAGGATTTGATCTCATAGTTGAAGTTGTTTTTCCTTTAGAACTACTTCAAGAGAGGTTTTCAAAGATGTCAAGATAGAATGCTCTTCTCTAACCTCCTGCTTCTCTTGACTTCTGGTAAGGGCATGTTGTAGATGTTGCTACAGATCCTCAAATTGGATACCTACCATAGTTCCTTGCTTTAAAGTTTAAATGAATTGTTGAATGACATTCATCAATCCTTTCTTTCTTCCATGCCCTTGTTGATGGAATCAAGCTCACACTATCATAGTACAACATCAACCCTCTGGTTTGGGCTTATTACAGTCCACGTCAACCCTTATTATAGGTTCCAAATAGGCCTCATATAGCTGCACTTATTACAGTCCACGTCAACGCTTATTATAGGTTCCAAATGGGCCTCCTATAGCTGCAACATTCCTTTCTTAGCCTCCCACTCCATATGCTACTGCACCATGCAAAGACAGTCCCAAAATTCATCCAGATTTGTCTTTTAATTCTTAGTCGTTCCATAAATTAGCTCGACCTCAAAAGATACTCCAACCAGTTCTTTGTGCTCCCCCAATTCGCTGGCTTATTTGCTCAAACTAGTCCTAACCAAACCTACGGTTATCCTTTCTTTAGGTAGCCAATCCTTGTTTGATATAGTGCGTGAATGTAGCCTAAAGGGGACTCCTTTTAGTCTTTCTAGGCCCTCCTAGACAGAGAGCCATTCACCTGTAACCCTTACAAGAATTTTTGGCCCTACCAATAGAGAAACTCATCATGAATTATGCCTTGGAACAATCTCTCTTCCACATTGGTTTCTTCTGTTCTAATTTTGCTTAGACATTTATGAGAAATTGTCCCAAAAAGACTACTCTTCTCTCCTTTTCTAGGCCTCTAGGAGCTGCAGCTGCCTTAGATGAGTTTTAATGATTTCTTGCACTTCAGATTAGGCTTCCTTGTAGCCCTATTAGGCCTTCAAGGAGATTACAGAAATTTCGATCTTATGCACAAAACTTCGATCTGATTTGAGAGGTTTGTACTATCACTAGTATGCATAGAAAGTTGTCTTTCTTGGATTAGCTTCACTTCTAATCAGTTCGGTCTTTGGGATTATGCAAACAGTTTGTTTTCTTTTGGCTTTTGGAGCAATGTAAGACTTCTTCCATTGGTCTTCTAGCTGCTTGTACTCTTGTCCTTAGCTCTGATATCATGTTGGAAAATTGGAAAATCGATGAGGGCAACATTTAATTCTCTTTTCCATACATGCCATTTACTTGTGAATCTTCAAATAAATGCTAAAACAAGATCACAACCACACATAATGTGCCAAAACAAGAAGATCACAACCACACATAATGAACACAAGATATAGGCTCCAATCCAGGGAAAAACCCTTCCAAGGGGATAACCCATAAAGAAATTCTCTTCTCATAGAGTCAGCTTCAAAGGAGACTTCCAAGACCAAACCCTAGACCAAGGTTGCCACCAAGAACCAAGCCAACCAGTCAATCTTCCAAGACAAGATCTCCAAGCGAGTTAGGGCTCTTCTAGCCTTTCGTCCTCCCCAAGACATCTTGTAGCACTTACTGCAATTGTGGACCTGAGATAACCCTATACTCTTAGGGTGCTCGCACGTGTGAGCAACAAATAGCAAGGTTTCAGACCTTCACATTCCCTCTAGGGCTTCCTTCTCCTTTGCTAGCCTTCTCTCTTGTCTTCTAGGACTCTCACATTCCTTCTCCATTACAAATCGAACCCAAGAAGATACTTGATTGATGTGTGTGTCAATAGGTCGAATGCCTTCCTTTATATAGCCTTTCCTAGGGCTCGAATAGCCCTCCGATTTGTTCTTGGTTGGCCGACTTGGTTCTTAGGAGCCTTTTAGACATTTCCATATAAAAATAATTTTTCTTTCTTTGTTACAAGTGCTCGAAAGGGTCTTTTACAATATAATAATGAATCTTTGACTCATGTAAACCCTTGGAGACCTAATGACAAATAACTTGAGCATGAAACTGATGCTCCAAAAATAATTTTCTTTTATTGTTTACATCATTTTCTTTCTCGAATTAAGATTTACATCATTACATGAGTCAAATGACAATTATGAAGACTGAAACTAGTTACATTCTCCAACAAGGATGACTACCCTCAACTAGAATTATTTGCCTTGGACAATTGAAGAGGTGAGGCAGAGCCTCGTTACCCACTAGGGTCCCTACCCCGAAAGAACTAAGGTTGAGGAAGGGATATTAACAGAAATCCAGGGCAAGAAAAGAACTGACACCTAGAAATCTGGAGTTACATAGAGTGGATCAGGTAGGGAAGCCCTGGAATTATAGCAAACACAGCTGGGGAAGACAACGAAATCCTTACACAAGGATGAAGCATTTGAACTGAATTGGATAAGCCAAGCACTTGAGATTACCTCAAAGCTTAATACATGTCGCTGCGAGTCCTACACTATCACAATCGATTTTTTCTGTTGTGGTTTACCCTTTGGAAATTTAGATTGGACATATTTCGACCTTTTTGTAACAAGATGTAAACAATCTAGATCAACTTCATCAATCCCTGTTCTCTTTCCTTGGATTTCCTTGTACACATAAAAATGATTGTTGTTTCCAGTTCCGCAATTTGGAGCTTCCTTGAAGTACATTAAATTTGGTTTATGACTTTAGTGGGCTGATTGTGAGTTGTTGCTTTCATAATTGAATATATGAGCATCCACCCCTTTTAATTTTAGAAAACAACATGGAACTTGTTTCATCAACATTAACCTGCTTTAAATTAATCAAGGCAAATCCATCCACTGCATTTTCCTCAAAGATAATCTCTTTATTCGCACCATATATGTGGGAATTGTTACCCATCATCTTGCCAAGAGACCTTGCGCTATTTTTCATTACTGAATTCTAGGTTTGTATCATATTTTACATGCCAATTCTCTGCAAATTCATGATATATATGTTCATAGTGATTGAACCTACTGTAGAGTCATAAAGGATAATAAGCTTTTCACATTCTAGCTTGTTTTTAGCATGAACAAAATTTGGAGTAATATCTATAAAGCCTTGAAACTCTTCATCCCTTTTTAAGTCTGGAACATGTCCTTCCCTTTCGTCCTTGAAAATATGTTCTCAACTTTCATCATAGTGCAGTTCTTCATCGTCAAATTTTGGTGGCCCATCAAAGTACATTATATAAGATCTTCTAGAGCATAAATCCAGATCAAGGTGGAATTCAGGGCTGTTGTATTAATTTGGTACTTTCTCTATTTTTGGAATTCAAGTGACCCTCAACCAGGGAAGCAATGTTATCTCCATATTGTAAATCAAATCCAATAAGGGCGGCATTTGTTTTCCCTTTAAGGCCATCAAAATGTTTCTATGTACAATAGTTTATATTTGCATTATTTCCTTCAACAAAACAAGCAACAAAATTGTCATAAAAAATGATGCCCTTTTGTCGCCAAAGCAGTGGTATTCTTGTCATCATGAATGACAACAATTCTGTCCTTTCACCTTTGTAATCATCACTGTCATAGGTAGGGCTCCCCTCAAAGCTCACAACATATGATTTTGGATTTAGCTGCATAAAAAAATTTCATTCTTCAAAATGTTTATCCATATTTTAGTCCCCTTCCTCAATGGTGCTTCGTCAATGATGCTGCTATCTTCAAATTTTGGTCACAAATCTGATTTGGAAATACATCTTCAGTCCTTAAATCACTGGAGGCAGCAAATTTTGGTCACAAATCTGATTTGGAAATAAATCTTCAGTCCTTAAATCACTGGTATGAAAATTGTCAAATCTATCCTTTTGCTTTGAAATATATTACCTTCAACAGTTTTCCCATTGTCCTTCTTAACAAACACTTGATCAAGAGTGTGTGATTCCAGACTTCTAGATCATTATCTTCAAGGGCAAGGCTAGGACCTTCCATTAATGCTTTATTTTTACTATAACAAGATATTTGAGGCAGATGAGGAGGTTGCTCTTGTCGTAGGGCTGTAGTACATTTTTCTTCATCAATACCCTTCTTATCTTCAACACGACCAAGAAGGCCCTCCTCTTGTAGGGTTGCCAATAAGGACTGATAGGTATCTTCTAAAATTATACATTGTAGGGGCATTCAAGCCACATGTACAAAAGCCCTCAAAGTTGAAACACATCATCCAAAAAGGGTTTTCTACTCGTAGCATCCAACCTCGAATGGTCCTCCAATGCATGGTGGCATTCTTCTATAGTGACAACATGGCATCCAAGTCAGTGCTCAATTCCCAAAATCCCCTTCCTTTGCAATCATTCCAATAAAACTATAAAATTTTCCTTTAGCATTTGATGGGAGGGCTCCAAGTGGGTGCCTTTAAAATTATAATGTCACCCCACATGCAACAAGAAAAATCAACAATGACAATACTTCCCTTGCAAATTAAGAAAACTCAGCAATGACAATATCTCCCTTGCAAATTAAGTAAACGATCTCAATAGGGGTGAACTTTGATCCTTAGTATAGATTAACTCCATGCTTGCCAAATGTCAATTTTAGGTATGTTCTATGCTTAGAGCAATTTATTTCAATTTTCACAGTTAGCTCAATATCTTTTCTAGATTAGCAATCACATCAGCATTAAAGTAAATTGTAGATAGAACACAAACATAAATCGCAGAAGACAAGCCAAGACAAGAGGACACAAGATGTGGCGTCAGCCAAGAACAAACCCCAATGTGGGGAAACCCTTGATCAATTCTTCTTATATGTTCTTCAATAGTTCAGCAGAGAGAGAGATAGTACATTTACAACAGAAGTCAACACTTTGACTAATCTAGATAAGAGCATAAATCATCTCTAAGAAGATGATACATGAGATCAGTTGAAGACATGTTGCTTCAACTGATTCTCCAAGGTGACTCCTTCACCTATCATTGTGTTGTATCTCGTCATTATGCTACACCTCACCGTGCTGGACCATGCCGCACCCATCATCACAATGCTGGACCTCATGACTGTTGCACTGCTGTCCCATGTGCCATTGTTGAACCATGTTGTCATTGTTGAACCATGTTGTCATACAACATGTTTCATGTGCTTGCAACACCATGCTTGCCACTGCTATCCATGTTGTTCACGCTTGCCATGCTTGCTGCTGTCATGTCAGAGCTGTTATCCCACTTTGCTTTAGCATCCCTTTGTTGTCCCATTTACTAGCACACTATACCTTGCTGCTGTCTAATGAGTTTGCAACACCATACTTGGCTGTTGTCCCATTTTCAGCCTTGCTGTACCATGTTAGCCATCCATTGCTGCTCCTATGAGTGCCTGCTGTCCCACTATTTGCTGCACCAAGCATCATGCCTAGTTGTCCCATTTATCTTAGCATATCTTGCTGTCCCATTTATTATGCAGTTGTCCCTTGCCACTGCTGCCTAGATATATGTTGTAGTTGTTGTCCCTAACAGTCATGCTATACCTTGCTATTGTCCCCTTTGTCTTAGCCATCCCTTGCTGCTGTCCCATGTGTCTTAGCAGCACCATGTATCCCAACTGTCCCATTTATTAGCATTTCTGTCCTGGGCATGTTTGAGTCCTCAACCTCTCATGCTGCCCCTGTTTTGAGGGTCACCTACAACCCACCTTTTCAACCGTATTAGGCCTGCATCTAGGGCACTGTAGGTTAGCGTTAGGGCTCCCTATAGACTGCGTTTAGGGCTGCCTTTAGACAGCGTTTAGGGCTGCCCTTAGACTGTGTTTAGGGCTGCCTTTTGGACAGGTTTAGGGTTGCTCTTGGACAATGTTTAGGGATGCCTCTTGGACAACGTTTAGGGCTGCCCTTAGACTGTGTTTAGGGCTGCCTTTAGACAATGTTTAGGGTTGCCCTTAGACTGCGTTTAGGGTCTCTCTTAGCTTTGATAAGATTCCTTCAAGACTGCGGCAGGGCATGCTTCCTTGATAGAGTTTTAGAATTCTTCTTTACCAACATCTAGGGCAGCTCCCTTAGTCTTCTTTCCTCCAACGTCTAGGGCTTTCACTCCTAGATTTCTCTTCCACTAAAATCGAAGACAAGTGGAGATAAATCAAGATAGAAGTGTGTGTGAGAAATGACTCTCAAGTCGTCTCCTTTTATACTAAAACGTTGAGCACATGTGGGGTTTATTTGGTTGTTGGCCGACCTTGACAAATTGCCTTATAACACAGATAAATTTATAGCTCCATGCATACTTATTGGAATTGGATGATCTTTAGATCAATCCTACACCTCTTGATGAGAGGGATCCAAGAAAAATATCAGCTGCCATAAATAAGATGACCCAAGTGGAGTTTGGCCCTAGTTGCCAATTTTAACACTCCCTCTCAATTAGGGAGAACTCCATCTGCAGATCCATATGTTCGATTGTACTATCTCTGCCATCAGTGCCCTGCACTGCTCTGCTGAGCTCTGCTTTGCTCTGTTCTGCTGAACCATGAAGAAGAAGAATTGATCGAGAATGTCTCATACCATCCTCTACAGACCCGAAGTCAATTTTATGGATCCCAGATCAATATCACAAGAGAGTGTCTCAAACCACTCATACTGATCCGAGATCAGTTTCATTAATCCCAGATCAATGGAGGTCATCCTAGCATAGGGAGTACGGTAGATACAACGATGCATCCATTGATGGTACTACTATGGTCCCTAACCCCATTTCCCTGCTCATTGGCCAGATGAGAGGTACTTCCCATGAGTCCTAGACTGCATGGGTAGGATGCCTCGACAGGAGAACCATTCATCATGTCCCTAAGTCGCCTCAGGGTATCACAGGGGAAGACTGAGCCATTCACCCTGTACACAGCGCACCATTAGGGGAGGGTGAGTCGCCCTGTGGTCGCTTGTTGCTCCTGTAAGTACCCCAAGCCCCCCGGAGTGCGTAGAGCTCAATGCATGCAACATGCAGGACCCTCATAAGAGGGTCTCTCAACGACTCTAAGTCGCTCGGGAAAGTCACAAATTTGACCTTTCCCCGTGGCTTTGACAGAATGTCTACGACTTGTACATCAGTCTCAATGCGATGGAGCCTCCTCGCTCATCAATGTAACATATCCTTGATAAGGTAGTATTTGATGTCTATCTGCTAGAGCAATCATATAATACAGGATTCCTCAAGAATCGAATCCCCCCCTGGTTGATACAGAGGATCATGGTGGTATCCATCATGTGTACAAATAGCTCGCTAAAGAGCTTCCACAACCAGGTAGCTTCACACGAGATCATTCTCGTAGCTATGTATTCGGTTTCAACAGTGCTCAAAGCAACCGTCTTCTGCTCCTTGCTTATCCTGGATATCGGAGCAGAACCCAAAGAGAACCAACACTCAGAAGTGCTATTGTGATCCTCCACAATGCATGCCTAGTCAACATTTGAATAATCATGCAACTTCACATTTCTGGCAATGTATCTCAATTCATGAGAGATTGTGCTCTGAAGATATCTCAGAAGATTCTTGGCACCAATCCAGTGAGGCTCAAACATATATGAGCTCATCATACTAACTGCAAATCATATCCGGATGGAAGTTCACCAAAAACATTAATGCGAATGAGTTTATGAAGCTTAGAGGCATTTCCCAAATCTGGTCCGGCATCACTACCTATAACTTCTGAAAGTTAAGATCCTCGAGGTAGTCATGGGCTTGTAGTTTACCATTCCATATCCGGAATCCAATTCCCTCTTACTTCTACAAATGAGAGGGTCTGCACTTGTCAGAAATAGGTCGTCCTCAAAAGGTGCCAGTATGAGAGGTCTATCATCCACAACCTTCAAGTAAAGGCTTGGATCGGCTTCACTCCTAGTGAATCACAACTTCATCAGACAACTATCAATCCTCTCATATTAAGCATGGGGTGCTTTGCTTCAAGCCATAAAGGGCTTTCTTCCACTTGTATACATGAGATTCCCGATCATGAATGTCAAACTCCTCAGGTTGTTCCAAACCTGTGTACTTGTTATATGAGGGGAATGGTCCCCTTGTAAGATTTTACTTCGGTACATCTCAGACATGTACATTCATGGTCTTTCTGAATTTAGGCATTCCTTTTACCATCTGACTCATATCGGATAGGGCCCCATAATAAGTAGACCTCCAATGCTATAGATGAGATGTGATAACTGACATGGTTCCCAATGGACCATCCTGCTTTCCAACCTTGAACCCATGAGTAAAATCATCTTAGAAAATTCTATTTTCAAACACATACCTTTCCATCGATGAATGCCACCCTGAAAACTTTGACTTCCATTGCCGAAATGGAAACCAGGTTCTTCTTGCGATTAGGTACATAAAAGAGATTTTGTAAATGAATCAAGTTACCGTCATTCAATTGAGTTGTAATATTCCCTACACCTTTTCCGGGATAGGTGGCATCGGCTCCAAGTATAATCCCACGATTGTTTCCATCTCTACTAAATTAGAGAGATCGCTCATCTATCCGATGAAGTGCCTTGAAGCACTATAATCAATAAGCCATATTCCCACAGAATCTGAAGTAGAGGGCCAATACAAGATAACACTTCTTTATCTTATCAGAAACAACATTTGATTCTTCATACCTAGGGTTCCTTGCTTTCTTTGAAGAGTCGACCATTTCCTTGATGTCCTGCATTACCTGTCATTCCTTTGATCATTGAAGATGTCCTTGAAATGATTGTTATCATCATCGTGCCATTCAAACACTTCCTTCACATAATGGACGAATTTATTGCAACCAAGGCATCTGCCTTTCCTTCCACCCTTAGATCCGGACTTCCCATTGAAGTGATCTTTAGGTAGGCCATCAAAAACTTCCACTGTGCCATTCTGATAATATTCTCTGCTTCGACTTCACCCTCTGTGAATTAGAAGAGGATGAGGAATCCATTGATCCTTTTTTTCTTTCCCAACTGTCTTGGGTGATTGCTCTTTCACTCTTGCTTGGGCTTTGTCTTCACCTCACCTATGATACCATGTCAATTTTAGGTATGTTCTATGCTTAGAGCAATTTATTTCAATTTTCACAGTTAGCTCAATATCTTTTCTAGATTAGCAATCACATTAGCATTAAAGTACACTGCAAATAGAACATAAACATAAATCGCAAAAGACAAGCCAAGACAAGAGGACACAAGATTTGGCGCTAGCCAGGGACAAACCCTAATGTGGGGAAGCCCTTGATCAATTTTTCTTATATGTTCTTCAATAGTTCAACAGAGAGAGAGAGATAGTACTTTTACAACAAAAGTCAACACTTTGACTTATCTAGACAAGAGCATAGATCATCTCTAAAAAGATAATACATGAGATCAGATGAAGACATGATGCTTCAACTGATTCTCCAAGGTGACTCCTTCACCTATCATTGTGCTGCATCTCGTCATCATGCGGCACCTCACCACGCTGCACCCATCATCACAATGTTGGACCTCATGGCTGCTGCACCTTATGCTACACTGTTGTCCCATGTGCCATTGTTGAACCATGTTTTCATACATGTCTCATGTGCTTACAGCACCATGCTTGCCACTGCTATCCATGCTGTCCACGCTTGCCATGCTTGCTGTTGTCCATGCTTGTTGCTGTCATGTCACAATTGCTATCCCACTTTGCTTTAATATCCCTTTGTTGTCCCATTTACTAGCACACTGTACCTTGTTGCTGTCTAATGAGTTTGCAGCACCATACTTGGCTGCTGTCCCATTTGCAGCCTTGTTGTACCATGCTAGCCATCCATTGCTGCTCCTATGAGTGCTTGCTGTCCCACTGTTTGTTGCACCAAGCATCATGCCTAGCTGTCCCATTTATCTTAGCATATCTTGCTGTCCCATTTATTATGCAGCTGTCCCTTTCCACTATTGCCTAGATATATGCTGTAGCTGTTGTCCCTAACAGTCATACTATACCTTGTTGCTGTCTCCTTCCTGCTGTCCCCTTTGCCTTGCCATTCTTTGCTGCTGTCCCATGTGTTTTAGCAGCACCATGTAGCCTAGCTGTCCCATTTATTAGCATTGCTGTCCTGGGCATGTTTGAGTCCTCAAACTCTCATGCTGCCCTTGTTTTGAGGGTCACCTACAACCCACCTTTTCAACCGTATTAGGCATGCATCAAGGGCACTGTAGGTTAGCATTAGGGCTCCCTTTAGACTATGTTTAGGGCTGCCTTTAGACAGCGTTTAGGCTGCCTTTAGACTGCGTTTAGGGCTGCCTTTTGGATAGCGTTTAGGGCTGCTCTTGGATAGTGTTTAGGGCTGCCTCTTGGACAACGTTTAGGCTGCTCTTAGACTGCATTTAGGGTTGCCTTTAGACAACATTTAGGGCTGCCTTTTGGATAGCGTTAGGGCCTCTCTTAGCTTTGATAAGATTCCTCCAAGACTACGGCTAGGGCATGCTTCCTTGACAACGTTTTAGACTTCTTCTTTGACGGCGTCTAGGGCTAGGGCATCTCCTCTAGGGCAGCTCCCTTAGTCTTCTTTCCTCCAACGTCTAGGGCTTCCACTCCTATATTTCTCTTCCACTAAAACCCAAGACAAGTGGAGAGAAATCAAGATAGAAGTGTGTGTGAGAAATGACTCTCAAGTCATCTCCTTTTATACTAAAACGTTGAGCACATGTGGGGTTTATTTGGTTGCTGGCCGACCTTGATAAATTGTCTTATAACACAAATAAATTCATAACTCCATGAGTACTTATCGGAATTAGATGATCTTTAGATCAATCCTACACCTCTCGATGAGATGGATCCAAGAAAAATATCAGCTGCCATAAATAAGATGACCAATTTGGAGTTTGGCCCTAGTTGCCAATTTTAACACCAACACCCCTATTCATTGCAAACCCAACAATAAGTCGACTTTTTCCCCTTCAACACAAGTCAGCCCACCATCCATTCTTATTAAAATAGGAGTTTTTGTAAGGTTAACTTAATATTTGGATTAGACATCTAAGGTCAGCTTGGATGTGCTAGGTTAGGTCAGCCCTACAAATTTTGTCTCAACTTTTTATACCCTGATATATATATATATATATATTCAGATGACAACTTTCTTCTTTAGTTGTTGTGCCTTTTATTTTCCTTGCTGTTTAATACATTGGGGCTTGGTCTGAGTTTTTATATACAATATCTCCAGCACAAGTTATGTATTCCAGTAACATGATTCGGTACAAATGAGTCCATTTGATCAGTAACCCTATGTCCAAAGAGAGTGTCTAGTGTAGGTTTGTATGTGGTAGTTGAGAGAACCATTGTATATAACTCATTCCCTTAAATCTTGCAACCTCTAAATCACGGTAACTTTCCTATTGTTGTTGTCTCTCGTTACTTTCATTTTTCACATCTCCATTGCTTTAGGTTGCTGGATTAACCCACTTTTGATAACATTGCCCTTGTTTTATAAGGGTTTATCTACCTAAACTCCCCTTTAAATTGCATGACAATTCACTGGAAGAAAAGGGATGAAACCTTAATCTTAGACTTCAAGATGCTCAAAGAAAATTCAAAATCACAAGATCCTTGCGACTCCAAGTGAGAGAGAAACCAAGTACAAATGAATAGGTAAGAGAGAGCAGTCTCCAACAAATATGTTCTCCCATGTATAACTTCAATGTTCCACCAAGACTCTGGGACGGGGAGACGCACAAAGGGGACATGTGGGAGTACCCTCAAATTTTAGGGAAATTTAGGGGGGACGGGGGGACATCGGGGCATATAATTTTTTTCCTTTTTA
Source organism: Pinus taeda (assembly GCA_000404065.3). Classification (NCBI taxonomy): domain Eukaryota; kingdom Viridiplantae; phylum Streptophyta; class Pinopsida; order Pinales; family Pinaceae; genus Pinus; species Pinus taeda. The sequence continues at coordinate 35,808 of APFE031484067.1, read as the reverse complement.
ATATATATATATATCAAATTCATATTCTATAATGAAAGCATAAATCCAATAATACATACATATTTGAATTAAATAATGAAATACATTGATCCATACTCATCATCCTCACTAATACATACATGATTCATCCATAGACCACGGGATTCAATAATGAAATAATCTGATCCATATTCATTATTCATTATTCACCATTCTAGAATCTACATTGATTTAAAAATTAAATTCATCATTCATCATTCTAGAATCTAATTAGTAGTAAGAAAAATAGACTATAATAGATACTGAAATCTAAAGTCTGGAATAGTAAATTGATATAATAGCTAAAACTCAAAAACAGTGAGGTGATGAGTCTAAAAGTCAGTCTAAAATACACAGAGGGCCTGGTGCTCTTGATTAAATACTAATTCCATACCCTTGTACATGACAAAATGCAATGGAAACATTGCAATCCATCGAATCTTGAATTCCTGAAAAACTGTTAAGTCTGCTGGATTTTGAGTGAGATCTAAAATTCTAATTTCTCCATATGAAATCCAATGAGGTCGGAACCACTCCCAAACATCCTGAGTCATTTCATGGTAATGTTAAAAATTTAAGTAAAAGGATGAAAATGAAAGATAAAGGAGAATGTTACTTTTACTTTAAGAATTTAACATCACCATGAATTGCATAGCATTAGTAGGGAAATATGGTAAAATACTAGGTTTTCCCTGTCATAAATCATTGTTTACAAGCAAATTTAAGGGGGGGCGCATAACCCATTTTGAGGGGGGACGCCCAAGCATCCCCCTTTTGGGGAGTCGCGTCCCCCACACTGGGAAATGTCCCCCTTTGCGTCTCCCTGCGTCTCCCCAAAAGGGGGACGTGGGGAAATGTTTCCCCAGACATCCCCTCGTCCCAAGTGCGTGGGGTGCGAGGGTGCGTGCACTCGACCTTGGGGTACGCGTCCCCGTGGAACACTGTATAACTTGTCTTAGGGTTTCCTTGTGAACCCTAGCAAACCACTCCAAGAAGTCAAGTACAAATAGAAGAGTATGATAATGATGGTGATTAAGGGATTCTCTCCTTCTTCTCTCTCTATATATATATAGGAGTAATGGAGACCAACAATAATATTTGGGCCCAAGCCCTTACAAACACCCTATAATAAATGCTTTGTAGTCCAACACAAGTAAAGTGCTCCACTCCAAGAGTACATATGTGATGCTCCAAGGTGATGTGCACAATAAGGGCCCCAAGACGTATGTGGTGTGTCTACATGTCTCCATACAAGCCCAAACAGATCCATTACTCCCCCTAAGCCATGTACTCCTTTGGGACCACTGCTTGTAGGAGCACTGTCGTAACTTAATAATCCTTGAAGCCTCCATCCACAGATCCAAACTACTCTTTGCTATTTAGGACCTAATGCCTATTGAGAAATCTAGGGCATTAGCATTAGGTGATTTCTCTTCTATTAGTGACTTCTTGTGAATTCTTTTTTCATGTTTAGATTAGGATATTCTTCATGTTAGATTATTAGTGTTCTTCTTCGTCAAACAATAACCAATGCATGAACGTAAATACACAAGAGACACAACATGTAGGCTATGAGCTAGGGCCAAAACCTCTCACTCTTTGAGAGGAAAACCCACACAAATTCTTCTTATAGAGATTCCAATTAACGAATACCAAGATCAAGACCCTTGACCTAGTAGCCTCTCCAAGATCAAGACACAAGTTCTCTTCCACCTTATCGATTACTTTCTCTCGGTTTGTTCTACTTTGCATTATATGAGATCACTGTAGTCACTCTGATCACTATAATGATAAGAACCTCTTCTTCAACAGTAGCACCGAATCTTGAAGTAATACCATGGTCACTAATATTTGAGACCACCTTCAAACAATGGCACTGAATGCTCCTTTCACTTTGTTGTGAGATTGAATCACTGTGGTGTAATGTCAAACTGTAGGTCCTTTATGATGCGACCCTGTGACTATTTTAGAGCATCGAACTATGAACTATATTCTCTTGTCCGAACTGTAGCACAAAGATCATTCATTCAGAGATCGAGCTTCTATTTTTGTAGTTGGCCATAAAAGGATCTTTGCTGTCTCTTTAACACTTCATTCTAAAGTTGCCATTGTAATTGACTACCTGAAATTCAGAGTTTGATCCAAACTGTAATCTCTGTCTCACCCATCTGAAACTACAAAAAGAGATACATTTGAACTACTGTTACCCATTCGAGACTATAGAGATATGTGCACAATTCTTTCTCCAAAAACCAGACATCCGAACTTACTGTTGCCACCAAAAATCTCAGATATCCGAGCTTTTGAATTATGTCTTCTGCGATGACCCTAGCCTTGTATATATAGTCATTCGTCCATATAATGAGCCGATGTTAGCATCCAAATGGGTGTGTCACTTTGGGTAAGTCGACATGAGTTATTACTTCATTTTGCAGGCCACATCAAGAGAAGAGGACCGTGCTAGTCTTTGGAGGGCTTTCTAGACACTTAATTGACTTATATACATTTTACACATGCTCAAGAAGAGCTCTTCATACATGACCGTAATTCTTTGACCTTAATGACAAATTCTAAGGCTCTCAATGGGAGCCATCTAAAATAAAATGACTTGCTCATGAAACCCATGAAGCAAGGCTTACACTAATAATTTTATTTTCTTCATTACATCATTTACAAAAGTCACAATTATATGTCATTATGAAGACTGAACCTAGTTACACTTTTCAACACTCCCTCTTAACTAGGGAGGTATTCATAACGGTACTTGGTCATTCTCAATCTGAAGAATTTCTCATAAGAAGAATTTCGGATTGGTAACTCATTTGTATAGCATCATATCAACCAACATTGTTACATAGCAAGGCCTTGACTAACAAATCCATCTCTCCAGAAGATTTGAGCTCAATGTTGGCAAGACCAATGATTTATAGACTCTCTCATCATTGTCTCTCTCGGAACATCCCCTATTTGGGTACTTAGGGTGTGTTCCATGAGGATGATTCTTATCTTGGACTCCCTAGCCCTCAAAGAATATCGGTCCTCCACGACTACTCTTCTATTGGAATCCCTATCTCATCCTCAAAGAGTATCGGATGCCAAATAATTACCAAATCCTCCATTTTGTCTTCCCAGGTGAAGACCAGAATGATGTGTCTATCTCTCCCTCTCAGATAGGGAGGATATATTTCAATAAAGGAATGTAATCATTCCTACAAATGGAATGTACCTAAGCTCCCTCTTGGCTTAAGAATTTCCAAGTTTCTTCCAAGTAAGAAACTTCTTTTCAGGCTCCCTCTTAACTAGGGACCTACAACATCTCCTCATGTGGATATCATGGAACAACCAATTGCTTGAAGAGCTCCTTCCTTTGATGTCATGAATTTATTCTTCGTCATGGAGTCTTCATCTTTTGGGACTTCTTCATAGGGCACAAACCATCCATCACTTTTGTTGATGAGTCATTCATGTCCTTATTCCTTTCATCAGAAAGTGATTCATCAGTTTTTCCATCTGGCTTTGCTTCATGTCATGTTGCTTTCTTCATGCCATATTTTCCGAAAGTATCTTACATCCTTCTATATGGTTTTTTCTGGAAGTCATCCATAGATCTTCCCTTTGGCAGTCCTACATAAACCCATCCAGATATTAGTTCAAAAATACGAAATGAATACTTAAATCAGAATTACCTTTGTGATGGTCTTTCATCATGACATCTTCCTGTAGGTATCAACATCCTGCATACATGTTGACACATCTCCCAAAGATATCCATTGTCAAGGGTCTCCATCTTTTTTAGACTTCTATCAGAGTCTTCATATCTTTCTAGGAGATTTCCTAGTCAAATCTTCTTGGTTTTTTGGATGTTGATTTCCTTTATCATGGTTGCATATCTCACGATCTCTTCCTTCCTTTCTTCACACATTCCATTCCCAAGAGCTTCTAATCAGAGTTCCTTAATTGTAGTCAACCACCTCATACTTCATATGAGGACATATTATGTTGATTTCATCTAGTGTGGTCTATGTCTTCCTGCATTCTTGAGGAGGAGATCCTTTTCCCTTGATCATGCTTATCAAGATAGAAGTAGTGGTCCATATTACCTGCAACCATACGATATGACATTTTAATATTAAATACAAGCATACATACCTCATTTACCTTTAGGTCATCTAGGCTTCTTTCAACAACTTCCTTGATTGATAAGATCTTCAACCCCTTTATCTGCTACATCTCTTATGTCATCATATCATCATCCCATGAACTCCACAAGTTGGAGTCCTTGATGAAACACTTGCTTCCTCTCTAGATCCGTGAACCCTCCGATGAGGATTTTATCAGAGAATCTTGAGGATCTTGCATATCCCCATTTGGCAGATGTTTCGTTTTTGACTTGATGTATGATGAGCCTTGTCCTGGATGACTTCATCCGTTAGTTTGTGTCCCAAGAGCTATTTCCTTCACCTCCGTTCCTTAAGTTTGTAATGATGTTCCCAAGAGCTATATCTTTCATATTTGACTGCCATGGATTTTGTTCTAGACATCCTTCATGTTTCCTATGGTGATATCTTGTTTCTAATGCTTCCATCATGCCACGTTGCATCTTATTATTTATTATCGCCATATCCTATAACATAAGATTTAGAATCTATGTCAAGACCTTTTGTGATGGAGACTATCTTGGCATAGTAGAGATCTCTTACTTCCTCTTTTCTTGGACTTCTTCTCTTCGACTTCCTCCACTTCTTTGGTGATATGGGCTTCTCTTCCTCTTAATATTGTCCCTTTAAGACAATCTTTCTTGTAATGTCCATCATTTTTACATCCATAGCATTGAATCTCAGCTATGGTCTTCTTTCTTTTCTGAGGACCAAATTTTCCAAACTCTCCTTTCCTTCCTGCAAATGTTAGAGTCCTTTTATTCGTGTGTTCAATTACTATGTCTACCCTTCTTTTTCCATGTAAGGAATTTTGATGACCCAACCAACTTATAGATCTCCTTGCAAATACGAAGTCATTTTACCAAATTTGATTAAAGAATGAAAGATACTTACTTGACAAGTGAAGATGAAATCTTCAACTTGATCGCTTTGATGATGGTTGAAGAAGATGTATTAGTGCTCCCTTTTGGATGATATTCTTCCAAATGAAAAAGCCTTTCTTCAATAAAGGAGATTGCTCCTTTTATGATGTCAACGCCTTTAGATCTAGCTTTCTTTGTTGATGGTGATTTTTGCTGCTTCCTTGGATGATCTTCTTCAAGGATAAGAAGAGGATCCTAGCTTCAATGAGAGGGAACTTGCTTTGTAACTTTTGAAGATGATGGCAATGCCTTCTAGCCTTGTTTGTCTTCAAAATAATTCACCTTCTTTGGTAGTGAATGAATGCAGATAAAAAATGCTTCTAGGGTTTCAACTTTCTTCAAGATAATGCAATCTTTGTCTTCAAAGTATTTCGAGCTATCTTTCTATGTAGATAACTTGATGAGGGTCTTTGTGGTTTTTTGATGATGACTAGAGGATCTAAAACTTTTTTTTGTTGTAGATTGCTTCTTCAATGGAGATCTTGATCTTTGCTTTGATAACCTTTGACTTGCTTAGATGCCTTTCTTGAAACTTGATCCTTGAGTGTCTCTTTGATTAGATGCCCTTCCTTTGACTTCAATAACTTAGCTCTGAAACCATGTTGATAAATCTAGGGTATTAGCATTAGGTGATTTCTCTTCTATTAGTGATTGCTTGTGAATGCTTTTTTTCTTGTTTATATTAGGATCTTCTTCATATTAGATTATTAGTGTTATTCATCAAACAATAACCAATGCATGAACATAAATACACAAGAGACACAACATGTAGGCTGTGAGCCAGGGCCAAAACCTCTCACTCTTTGAGAGGAAAACCCACACAAATTCTTGTTATAGAGATTCCAATTGCCGAATACCAAGACCAAGACCGTTGACCTAGTAGCCTCTCCAAGATCAAGACACAAGTCCTCTTCCACCTTATCGATTACTTTCTCTCAGTTTCTTCTACTTTTCATTATATGATATCACTGTAGTCACTGAGATCACTGTAATGATAAGAACCTCTTCTTCAACAGTAGCACTGAATCTTGAAGTAATACCATGGTCACTAATCGCTGAGACCTTCAAACAATCGCATTGAATGCTCCTTTGCTGTGAGAACGAATCACTGTGGTATAATGTCAAACTATAGGTCCTTTATGATGCGGACCTGTGACTATTTTAGAGCATTGAACTGTGAACTATATTCTCTTGTCCGAACTGTAGCACAAATATCAGCCATTCAGAGATCGAGCTTCTATTTCTGTAGTTAGCCATAAAAGTATCTTCATTGTCTCTTTAACACTTCATTTTGAACTTGCCACTATAATTGACTACCTGAAATTCAGAGTGTGATCCGAAATGTAATCTCTATCGCATCCATCCGAAACTACAAAGCGAGAGATACATCCGAACTGCTGTTACCCATCTGAGACTACAGAGAGATGTGCGCAATTCTGTCTTCTAAAATCAAACATCTGAACTTACTGTTGCCACCGAAAATCTCAGATATCTGAGCTTCTGATATGTGTCTTTTGTGATGACCCTAACCTTGTATATATAGTCATTCGTCCATATAATGAGCTGACGTTAGGATCCGAATGGGTGTGTCACTTTGGGTGAGCCGACATGAGTTATAACTTCATTTTGCAGGCTGACATCAAGAGAAGAGGACTGTGCTAGTCTTTGGAGGGCTTTCTAGAAACTTAATTGTAATATCCCGTTCAGAGATATTCCCCAAAAACCCCAGTAAACTCCAACAAAATACGCACAAATGATATAATAACCGGGAAGCTCAAAATGATAATAACAATGGTGCAACATATAATAATGTAAACATGAAATATAAGCAGATACTCGAGAAATGCAGAGAGAAATGCTAAGCCATTTTATTAT
>APFE031484067.1:0-16686 GCA_000404065.3 Pinus taeda | reverse complement strand
CACATGCTGCCCCAATGCCTTCTTTAGGCATGATACATGAAAGACGTTATGAATCTTGCTGCCTTGGGGCAGCTCCAACTCATATGCAACTTGTCCAATCCTGCGTATCACCCTGTATGGCCCGTAAAAGCGGGGCTTGAGCTTCTCAGCCCCCTTCTGCTTCCGTGACGACTGTCGGTATGGCTATAATCGTAGGTAGACCAAGTCCCCTACCTCAAACTGTCTCTCCACGCGACACCTGTCAGCATACAACTTTTGTTGGTTCTGCGTTGTAGCCATATTATCCTTGAGAGCTCAGAGAATATCCTGACTCTCTTGGATCCAAATCTTGGCTTTCGGAGCCTTGCTAGCACCAAATATCACGTCAACAAAAGATAAGGGATGATATCCATACAAAGCATAAAATAGTGACATACCAATGGACATGTGATGTGTAGTGTTATAGCAGTACTCTCCCAGACGCAGCCACTTCAGCCATGCTCGCTGTTGCCCACTAACATAGTTACGCAAGTAGCCCTCCAGCCGCTTGTTAACTATCTCTGTCTGCTCGTCCGTCTGTGGGTGATAACTGGTACTCGGTGTCAACTCCGTCCCCACCAACCGGAAAAGTTCCTGCCAAAATCCGCCCAAGAAACGACTGTCCCTGTCACTAGTGATGGTCTTGGGAAGACCATGTAACCTGAAAATCTCTTTGAAGAACAGCTCGGCCACCTGCGCTACTGTGTAGTGTGCGGATATGGAGAAAAAGTGTGAGTACTTTGTCAGCTGATCAACGGCGACAAAGATGCAGTCCTTGCCCTGTACCATGGGCAACGCTGTGATGAAGTCCATTGAAATACACTCCCATTTCCCCTCCGGAATGGGAAGAGGCTGCAATAGTCCTGCTGGATGGTTCATCTCCCCCTTGTTCCTCTGGCAAACATCGCACTCCCGTACATGCTGGAGTACGTCCTCCTTGAGGCCCTTCCATGAGAACCTCTCTCTAATGGCCCTGTAGGTTTTGGTAAACCCCTGATGACCTGCCAATGGTGAATCATGTGACGCCTGAAGTATCTTCTTCTTGAGTTGAGATCCCTCAGTCAAGAAGATCCGGTCTCTGTAGTAGATGATCTCATTGACCACCCTGTACCTGTCATCCGCCACTTGCCCATCCAGAACCTCACATGCAAATCTATCCTTGGAGTACTGTACTAGGAGTCGAGCCCTCCAGTCTATGTCCAAGCTCATAAGAGACAACGTGGCTGGTCTACGTGAAAGGGCATCTGCTACCATGTTGTTCTTACCCTTGACATACTCAATGTCAAAGTCATATGCTTGGATCTTACTGATCCACTTCTACTACCTCTCCTGTAGGTGCTTCTGCTCCAAAAATAACTTGAGGCTGTTGTGATCAGTCCTCACCCTGAACCTGTTACCCACCAAATACTGCTGGTACTTGGCCAATGCATGCATGATGGCTAGCATCTCCTTGTCGTATATAGAATACAACCTCTCGTGCGGAAGGAGCTTCTAGCTCTCAAAGGCTCTAGGGTGACCTCCCTGCATCAACACTGCGCCGATCCCCTCGCCCGACGCATCACACTCCAAAACAAATGGCTGCGTAAAATCTAGCAATGCAAGCACTGGGCAACCGCTCATAACCTCCTTGAGCCTGTCAAAGGCTCGCTGCGCTGTACCCGACCAACTAAATGCCCCTTTCCTTGTCAAATCTGTTAGGGGTGCAACAAGTTGTGAGAAACCCTTGACGAACTTCTGGTAGTAAGTGCAAATGCCAATGAATCATCGAAGTTCTGTCACGTTTATCGGCTCCTGACAAGTGAAGCACAACCGCTTCTTCTTCAACTCGCTCCTGGCATCATCGTCAATCTGTACTCGTCTTGGATTCCCCTTCGGAGGTGGAATCCTCACATCCTTCCCTTTAGGCTGGAAAGCCTGTCGCTGGGGGTAAGGTTTCCGGGTCCTGCGTAAGACATCCTGTAAGTCCTGGGTCTTGCTAATAGCATCTTGAAGTGTGGTTGGTCTAGCGGATCTGACTAGACCCCGAAGTGGCTTTGCCAACCCCTCAACATACATGTAGATCCTCCGTGCCGTGGATAGATCTGGCACCATCATTGAAACCCTCAAAAAGTCAGCAATGTAGGTCTATGGGCTCCCTATCTATTTGAGCCTCGTCAGCCCAACAAAGTGTTGTTTCGGATCCCTTCGGTCAAACCTCTCCATCAATCTCCTAGTGAACTCGGCATACGTCGTCACTGTGGAATGCCCGAGTGTAACCATCCCATGGAACCACCAATCCTGGGCCTCACCATCCAAATGTAATTTCGCCACCTTGATGGCCTTTGCCTCCGACATCTGGTTAAGCTGGAAATAGATGTCCAGCTTCTCCACCCAAGACCTTGCCGAATTGTTTGATGAACCATCAAACGTAGGCAATTGAAATCTACTAGCTGTGCGGTGGGTGTCTCCATCGTGATAACGCCGGTGTCCTCTGTGATGGTCACAGGGTCTACTATCCCGTTGGAGTTGAACAAAATCTCTGAATGAAAGAGCGTCCTTGAACTCCTGCCCATAGGCCTGGTACTCTGCAAAATAATCGCCCATATGACCGAGCTCTGCCTCCTGTCGGGCTCCGGCCCCCGTGTCTGCTCCTAGGAAAGTGGGCATGGTAGAGCGTGTTGGGGAATGTGAGGCCATCTGCGGAGTAATATCATGTTGAGTGGCACCCTACTCTAGAAAATGGTGGGATGTACCCGATCCCTCACCAACGTGGAAAACCCGTGGGTTCTGACGTTGTCTAGCCTCCACTGTCGTGAATTTATGCCCCATCACCTCGATCTGCCTCGACAAATCCTGCACTGATTTGAGGAGCATGTCCGCAAATCTCTTCCCGTCCTCATCTGCCATCGGATCCTCTTGCTCTGCATCCACCCTAGGCTCCTTTTGTTTTGCGTCCACCACAGGCTCCTCTTGTTTTGTGTCCACCATCGGAACACAGTTTCCCTCTCTGTAGGTGTTCTCCAACCTACGCCCAGTGTCTTTGTATCTCCTACCTCTGTAATAGATGTAGGGTTTTCCCCCTGGTATCATAGATTGCTAGCTCCACAGGCTGAGCCAGAGCTATGCTCTGATACCACTATAATATCCCGTTCAAATATATTCCCCAAAAACCCCAGTAAACTCCAACCAAATACGCACAAATGATATAATAACGTGGAAGCTCAAAATGATAAAAATAACAGTGGTGCAACATATAATAATGTAAACATGAAATATAAGCAGATACTCGAGAAATGCAGAGAGAAATGCTAAGCCATTTTATTACACTGAGTCATGGAATGAGTACAGGAGGTGATAAGAAAGATGGCACCTCGACTTGCACTAGGCAAGTGAAGAAATACACTCATAATAGCAAAGGAATGGCCTCTCTCTAAACTGCGTGGATGCTGCTGGAGAACTACCGTGCTACTACTACTACTGGAAATCAAATGAAGATTTGGGGTTGTTCCCCTCCTCAGAAAATGTTGAAACTCTGGAATCAGCCTCTACATAGAAAACCCAGAAAAACCCAGAAAGCTTTTCTGAAATGGCTGACCCCCAAAAATCGCCCCCTTGGGGAATCACGCAATCCCTCAAGGCTCTATGCTACCACTGAGTAGAATACTCCAAAATACTACCTGAAACTCTGCCAAACTCCTCCAATATGCAAGAGCTGATCTCTTGCTCAATCTCCCAACTCAACTCCTCCACAAACCCCTAATCCGGAACTGCCCCCAGAAGAACTGCGTCCCTCTCTCTCAAGATTGCCCAGGGCTCCAATGCTCAGCTCCCCCTCAATGCCAAAGATCCAAACTACTGCAAAAAGAATGCTGAAAATACCTTGCAACGAGTAAGCACTCGCAGTCCCCTGAGGCTAAGCGTGAGATCTTCGAACGGAGACACTCAGTGCACTAAACAGTGTTGCAGACAGGCTAAACAGTCAGCGTGCTCCAAGTCGAAGTGACTAGCTCAAATGCCCATAAGTGAATGCCAAAATTAGGAGGCTCCTCTCTCCTTTATAGCACTGGCCTCTCTCAATCCCAAGGCTCACCTCCTCCAACGTAATCTCCTCTTGCCACGTGTTCCTTTTCTCATCTGCGTAGTCCCTCCAAGTGTCTGCGTGGGCCCCATCACTGTGTGGTCCTTTGGCCCCCTTGGCTCCCCTTTAAGTCACAACGTTGCGCTACTAGGAAGTGACTTTTATTCTAAAAGTGATTTATGCCCCTTTTCCTCACCTTTTTATTTACAAATAACTATAGAAGGCAAAATTGAGCAAAATTGAATATTCCAATTAGCCATGGCTAATTAGGAATATTACATTAATTGACTCATATACATTTTACACATGTCAAGAAGAGATTTTCATACATGACATTAATTATTTGACCCTAATGACAAATCCTAAGGCTCTCAATGGGAGCCATCTAAAATAAAATCAATTTCTCATGAAACCCATGAAGCAAGGCTTGCAATAATAATCTTATTTTCTTCATTACATAATTTACAAAAGTCACAATTACATGTCATTACGAAGACCGAACCTAGTTACACTTTTCAATAAGAATTTTATTTTCTTAATTACATAATTTACAGAAGTCACAATTACATGTCATTATGAAGACCGAACCTAGTTACACTTTTCAACAATGCACTCCTCCAAGATGCGCAACACTCCCAGATAGGGCTTCCTACAAGAAAGTAGATCGTCCCATGAGGCCATGCCCCCTAAGTTGTTAAGAAAAATTCAACAAAGAATGCCAACAAAGCACCCAATTAAGGTCGAGAAACTACTAAGCAATCACTTCATGCCCCTGAAGTTGTCAAGAAAACTTCAATGCCCTAGGGAAGAATGCCAAAGCAAGCACCTAATTAAGGTCAAGCAACTGTTGAGAAATCTACTTCAAATGTGCATCAAAAATGATCTTCCATGTGCTATTTCACCTTTGACCATTTGACGATTGAATCTCATTAAGCACCCCCAAACATGTTGGAAACACCTTTGGAGTAACCTGAAAGCTAACAATTACCTTTCCATATTCTTGTTGAGTCTACAAAAAAGGTCCAATTTGTTAAATAATATGATTGCATAGCCTTTGCTTTGGAGTCCTTACACATGGGATTCAGGATCATTATTACATTTGGTTTATAAATGACAAACAATATTTTGAAGGCTAGCTTCTTACGAGCACTTCCTACCCCTTTCACATTCAAGGAGAGACTTTTCATGGATGAACCCTCTTTGAGCTCCCTACTCTAAGGCCTCACTTAATAGTCATTTGTTTCGCCTAATGTCTTTTTAGCTAATGATCAATAAAACCTCGCCCCACTTAATAGTCATTTGTTTCCCCTAATGTCTTTTTACCCTTCTTTTTAGCTAATGATCGATAAAACCTCTCTGTATCTTTGAATCCTACTTTTGAGATTTTTTTTGTTTGGGTCTTAATTTTTGACAAACATATTTCCTCCCTACCACTTTTGGTTCAGTTCCTTGCGCCTTAGAAGATGAACTACTCGCCACAACCAAAACTTTGTAATCCAATCTCCTACGGGGTTTGTAGATCAAGTAAAATTTTCCAAATCCTTAAGGTTTTTGAAGACTTTGATTTTTTTTTTTATATGGAGTTTGAATCCTTATCCATAAGGTAAATTGGGTGTGGGAGGTCCTTTGAAAGGTTTTCTACTAAACTATCTAGCTTTACTAATGACTTGGAGTAAGGATTAGGATAATTTTTAAGCATGCCTTTGTCTATATCGACCCACTTGATGCTTCCCTCGTTGAACTTCCTTTTGCACTTAACTTCTTTGATGTCATGTTCTTGCTATTTTCTAGGATTTCGGCTCAAAAGTTTTTGTGGGTCAATCTAAAGGCTATTTAAACCAATTAAGCCTCAATTGGGTCCCCGAACACATAGTTGAGTCAATATGTGTGTGTGTGTGTGAGAGAGAGGAGGGGGAGCATACGGAGTCAAGGAATTAAACAATTTTAGGGTTTTGTTGGAGTCATAATTAGATCCAAAACAAACAATTGCAAATAAACTAACTTAACCTAGGGTTTGAATTTTTTTGGATGATTAAGGGAAAGTAAACGATGTTGGAGTCATAATTAGATCCAAACAAACTATTGCAAATAAATTAACTTAACCTAGCGTTTGAGCTCTAGGGTCTAATTTTTTTTTGGATGATTAAGGGAAAGTAAAAGCTATCTCTAAACAAACTATTGCAAATAAATTAACTTAACCTAGGGTTTGAGCTCTAGGGTCTAATATTTTTTTGGATGATTAAGGGAAAGTAAAAGCTATCTCTATTGCTCTGTCTATTTCTCTATTAAGGGTGTAATTCAACCAGCTATAATGAAGCAAATACCAAATAAAGTAACTTAACACATGAACAATTATCCCATGTAACATATAATTCAGCAAGGGAAAATGAAGAAAATACCAAATAAAGTAACTTAGTACATGAACAATTATTCCATGTAACATAATACCATTAAGGGTGTAATTCAACCAGCTATAATGAAGCAAATACCAAATAAATTAACTTAACACATGAACAATTATCCCATGTAACATATAATTCAGCAAGGGATAATGAAGAAAATACCAAATAAAGTAACTTAATACTTGAACAATTATTCCATGTAACATAATACCAGGATAAATCAAATAAAATTGATTCAACACGCATCATCCAAAATCCACCATAAGCATGCATGAGAAGAGAATTACATCACAATTCCAACCAAGAAAAGTAAGTCAACTTATCCATCCATAGCCAAATTATAAGAGAGAAAATGACATTTTTTCAATTTACCAAGGGGTTTCTCCCCAAAATCCAACCATGACAAAATGAGAGGAAGTTCAACTCTATTTATAGATGAGGTTCTCAACTTCCATCACATTAAATTATTAATTTCCTAGGCTAAAATTCCCTATACTAGCCTATGGCAGGGCAACTCGCCTTTTTCTTCAATTAATTAACCTAGAAACAAAATTTTAGGGGCAATCACACCACATATACAAAAAATTCTAAAGTGGCAAAGTGCTCAACAATGTCCCATCTTTGCAAATAAAGGGGAAAGGGTGCTATGATGCGGTGTCTAGTCGCCCTTCAATGAACGAGGGATTTTCAATTAGTTTTCAAAATCTGCCATGAAACCCTCCAAGTGGGCACATAAGCCCCCAGTGGGCATGACCTCTTTTACAAGTGTGTAAAAATGACTTCAAAACTACCGAAGGGCTTATCTTTCTTCCTTTCACAGGTGCACACATGGTCTCCCAAATGATCATTCAACCATTCCCACCCTAGCAATGGGTTTCCAAGAAAGTGTGTAAAAATGACCTCAAAACTGCCAAGGACTCACCTTTCTTCCTTTCACAAGTGAACACACGGGTTCCCAAATGATCATTCAACCATTCCCACCCTAGCAATGGGTTTCCAAGAAGCCACATGCTTAGCCCTGAAAGGCTCTTTAAATGTGCAGTCACACCAATTGAGCAAGGTGAAATATGTAACCAAGTTTGGTCTTCATAATGACATATGTAATCATGTTTTTATGTATTTGATGTAAAGAGAAAAATAAATATATTTTTGTCATTCTTGAGGCATGGGTTTCATGCTCAAGGAAAATTTATTTATAGGTCAAGCACCCATTGAGTGCTTCTACGGCTTGTCATTGAGTCTACAAGCCAATTGAGTTATTGTCATGTATGGAAGACCCTTATTGTAAAAGAAGTTTATATAGAGTCAAAGACCCTCCAAGACCTTGTCATAATGCTCCAAGTCAAGTTGGCCTTTTCAAGTATCAAGTCAGCCTAGAGACAGTGACAAGTCACCCTACAAGCTAGAATAAGAAGCCTAAAAATAAGGGTACTCAACCTCATTCAAAGTACATCCAATCACATCATAGAAGTTCGATCTAAAGACAAGGAGAAGTCTCATATCAAGTGAAGAAGGAAGAATACAAGAGGAAAGATAAATCAAAGTCTTTCAAGGTCTATTTTGGGATAATATCTCACACGTTCGGACTGTAATTAGGGCACATTCTCAGCTACAAAAAGACTGAATTACAGTCAACTCAAGAAGCTAGATCAAGGGTCAAAGAAGTATGAAAGTACAAGCCGAGTAGTCAAAGAAAAATAAGCCTATGAAAGCGAAGGTAAGAAGCGATCTAAACTACCTCAAATATGTCACATGTGCGAAGTGAAGGAGGCCAAAAGTTGCAGGTAAGAGAGGTTGAAGTTGCAGTCAATATTGCAGGTCAAAATTCTTGGTCAAAGGAGAAGTGGAGGCTACTATAACGCAATTTTGGCTTAGGTTGAGAAAGTGCTTCAAGGAGAAGTTTGACTTCGTCTTGGAGGGGTCTTGAGCAAGGGTCATAGGTCTTGGAATTCGTCATTTGAAGTTCTATAAGAAGATAAGAGTTATTGTGGGTTTTGTTGATTTTCCATGACCTTGGTGCTAGGATAGTCTTAAAATCTCTGACGCTACCAAACCAAGAATCACAATAATACTACTTTGCACAATGGAATATAAACAATAGTAAATCTACTAGTGCATAAAATATATACAACATTTTACAATTTTGAACCCAACTTTGTTAATCAACATATAATGCAACAGTCTAGGGCTCCCGTACTAGGGATAATGGCCCTCATACATCCACTAGTACAAGATACAAAATTGGGCCTTGGTGTCAATCCATTGACAACCAATCTTCCCTCAACAAGATCCTTTGATCATCTGGATGTCACATGCTCTCTTAGCTCCTCTCGGTCATACCCTGTACCTACCCGGTCCTTCGGCTCCCAATCTGCAACACTGCCTCTATCAACAATCTAAGTCCATCCGATCACTGAACCTTGGCTATTCAATCTGCTCACTAGTTGATCGTTCATCCATCAATGCATCAACACATCGAGACTTCTGTTGAGTTGTTCACAACTCCGTTTGTGAATAACTCTTAATCTGCCCACTGCTTCTCCTCAGCTACTCAGGGACTTCAACCCACTATGGTCTTCGTGCGTTGCTCTAATGAAGACCAACATAGGGCATAGAGGGCTACCACCTATCACTGCAATATGTCCATCTCCCACAATGAACACGAGCTAGGAGGACTACCCATCATCTGCTATACAAGTCCTTCTCCACACACAAGTCTAGGGCTTCTCAATCTGCTCTTGGTTAATCAGACCCTTGAGCTCTTCTTCTACCACTCTAGCAACCATCTAAGTCCATGAAAATGGTGCACATTGGGCTCCAACTTGGACACTATCACGTTGTTCTCCAGCAGACCATAAATACCCAATCTAATGTCCACACTTGGCCCATTCTCACGTTGCCCTCCAACAGTCCACAAGTGACCAATACTTGTTGTAGCATCTACCTCTGGCTAAGGAATCCTCACACTTATGAAACCCTCCTCTTGGCTGCCAACAGACTTCTCAAACTGTCCAACCCTTGGACACCCATCCCACTTGCATCAAGTCAACTCAAAAACACCAACAAACCTACATACCTTATGTCATCAAGGGTTGGTGTATACTGTGAACTGCTGTAGGTTTGAACTCTTGTTAGGGCTTGTTAGCATGCTGCTACAACCTTATTTTTATGCCTTCCAGACCTCCCTTTGATTGTGGCCTCCCTCCATAAGGTCCCTTCAACAACTTGCTGCCTCCTAGCCTTCTTCTAGGCCTCAAACCCCAACATTCTAGCCACATGTTCACCCAAAATAGATATGCGGTTCTGGCTGAAGCTTCTCGGCCCCTTGAATAAGACAAATAAGGCCTGCAGCCTAGTTGTAGGTGTTCCTCATCAATGCGGCCTACTGTATGAAAGAGTATACTACCACAAACAACCCTAAAACACCATCCAATCTGAGCTTAATGCATGCAACAACCTCTTGTAACTTCACGACCCTGAAAGAGACACACAAAAAGGAAAAAACAATCCTCCTCTTCCACGTCTAGCCTTCTCCTCTAGCTCGGCTGCCTCAGGAGTGTTTTGTCTATTAATTGATAGTCATTGGATGTGTCTATGAAGTCTCACATGGACTTCTATTTATATGTTTCATGTGGGGATTGAATAACCCTCCCAAGGGCACCTCTAACACAAGGCCAACTTGCCTTTATGTCCCTTCCTTCTCACCATAACACATAAAAATTATTATCTTCACTTGTAGACCTGGGAATTTGATGATTTTTGTTGCGTTGGATTCGTCTCAATGAGTACTATCATCCTCATCCATCACATGTCGAAGTGTCTCCATAGTTTTGTCCCCAACATTGATGGGTGAAAAACCCCAAGCTTGGGTTTCAAGCCCACAAGGCCACTTGTGGAGCTCCTTCCTCCAAACCCTCGATCCTCAAGGCTTGGAGTACCTCCCAAGCTAAAAAAATCAACACTCCCTCTTAGCGTGGGAAGTACTTCCAAGACTAGGAAGTAATCATCATCATCTCCAATATCCATGACAAGTCATGGGAAGTCCACGACCAACAACTTGTACTACAACAAACTATTGTTCACCAAGCTCACCACCAATCCACCAGAACTACTAGCCCATCTCACCATGTAGTCTATCGAGACCACATCTCCATGTCGGCATCAGGTTATTTTAGGCTTAAGACAACTGGACATCTCCAATATCCATGACAAGTCATGGGAAGTCCACGACCAACAACTTGTACTACAACAAACTATTGTTCACCAAGCTCACCACCAATCCACCATAACTACTAGCCCATCTCACCATGTAGTCTATCGAGACCACATCTCCATGTCGGCATCAGGTTATTTTAGGCTTAAGACAACTGGACATCTCCAATATCCATGACAAGTCATGGGAAGTCCACGACCAACAACTTGTACTACAACAAACTATTGTTCACCAAGCTCACCACCAATCCACCAGAACTACTAGCCCATCTCACCATGTAGTCTATCGAGACCACATCTCCATGTTGGCATCACGTTATTTTAGGCTTAAGACAACTGGACAACCCCTAGGATGACGTTTTGGAGCCTTTGTTTATGTGTATATATGTAAGGTGATATGGATGACTAATCCTCATCCACTTTGTGCAACACATAAACACAATAAGAGCTCAGATTTCTCTCCCTTAGACACAACAAGTGAACAAGAGGTCAAAATCTATTTTTAGGGCACCTTTTGAGGAGGCCGAAGTGCAGGAAGGAGGCCGAGGGACTGATCTTGGAGGCCGCAACAAAGGAGGGTAAATCTGGAGTGTTTCAGGGTTGTTTGATGGGTGGGTGACCCTTGTGAGAGGCAGCTGCGACCTCTAAGGGTTGTTGTGGGTAGGCTGCAAGCCCTACCAACTGTTTGGAGGGCAGCGTAGGGACATTTGGGGGTTGTTCATGCCCAGAAAAACAACAACAAGTGAGGGGACTTCTCCAAGGGTATGTCACTGAATAAAGTGCTGTTAGGGACTATGCTTGGGTGCCCTAACCGGTATAGAATTGCAGCAGTCAAAGAGACCACAAACAGTGAGTTGGAGCATGCATTGTGGTGCATCGTGTGTGTGTTGGGTCATAATTTGTGACTTGTTTTGGATCGGTTGACAAGCAACTTGTGGGTGTCATGTGTTGGGGTCAACATGGAGGGTTAATACCCAACCAGGAGAAGATCTCACGG
The DNA here is from genome assembly GCA_000404065.3 of Pinus taeda. NCBI lineage: Eukaryota > Viridiplantae > Streptophyta > Pinopsida > Pinales > Pinaceae > Pinus > Pinus taeda. The sequence goes on along the minus strand of APFE031484067.1, from coordinate 5,000 downwards.
TGAATGGACATCATGTTGATGAACACTGTAGCAGCGAAGTGATTGGGTTGACATGGATTGTTAGATGCCCTAATCAGTGGGAAAATGTTGCAGGAGTACTTTGGAGCTTATATTTGTGCAATAGCTCCTCTATTGCAGAGTAAAGGGCGGATGTGGAGAAGTTTGGTGGTAGCCCATAGAAGGGTCTCCTAGGTGTAAGGATTCCCTAGCTAGGTGCAGATGCTAAAACGTGGAATGGCCACTTGTGGACTGTTGGAGGGTAGCGTGAGAGTGGACTAAGTGTGGACGTGATTGGGCACTTATGGTTTGTTGGAGGACAACATGTTAGTGTCCAAGTTGGAGGCCGATGAGCAGCACCTTGATGGACAAAGGTAGTTGCGAGAAAGGCAGTTGTTGAGCTCAAGGGTCTGATCAACGAGGAGAAACTTGTGGAGCCCGAGACTTGTGTGTGGAGAACGAATTCTACAGTAAATGATGGGTAGTCCTCCTAGCCCGTGTTCATTGTGGGAGATGGACATCTTGCAGTGATAGGTGGCAGCCCTTCGTGCCCTATGTTGGTCTTCATCGGAGCAGTGCAGGAAGACTTTAGTGGGTTGAAGTCCCTAAGTAGTTGAGGAGTAGCAATGGGCAGATTGAGATTTGTTCACAAGTGGAGCTGTGAACAACTCGACATGAGTCTAGATGTGTTGATGCGTTGATGGACAAACAATCAACTAGTCAGCAGATTGATAGCCGAGGTTTAGTGACTAGATGGACTTGGAGCATTGATAGAGGTAGGAGCTGCAGATCGGGAGCCGAAGGACTGGACAGGTATAGGGTACGACCGAGAGAGCTGAGAGAGTCTACTTCATCAACCAGATGGTCAAAGTATTTTGTTGAGGGCAGATTGGTTGTCGATGTACTAATACGAAGCCCCAATTTTGTATCTTGTACTAGTGGATGTATGGGGGCCATTATCCCTGGTACAGGAGTCCTAGACTGTTGAATTATATGTTGTTTAATATAACGAAGTTGGGTTGAAAATTGTAAAAAGTTGTCCATATTTTGTGCATGTGCGATTTACTGTTGTTTATATTCTGCTGTGCAAAGTAGTATCGTTGAGATTCTTGGTTTGGTAGCGTCAAAGGTTTTAAGATTCTATCCTAGACCCAAGATCGTGGAAATTCAACATGGTATCAAAGCATATTTGAGCTACTTTGAGGGACAAGGAATCAGAGTGTACAGAATGAAACAACTCATAGGGAGTTGTGGGTGTCTAGATCATGGAGCAAAGGGTTCAGTTGAGGACATGTAGATGTGGTCTTGATAAGTTACATGGCGAGATGGGCTGAGGGTTCTGGTGGATTGGTGGTGAGCGTGGTGAACTATTAGAATTTTTAAGTCTAAGTGTTAGAAATCCTTCCTGTACTTTCTGATTTAATTCTTCCTACTTGTTCCGTTAATTAACAAGTTATTTACCATGTAAATACTGAAAATAAATACAAGTACAGTTTCAACACATACAGATCATCAATTGAAGGAAAAACAAGCACACAAGTGAAACCGTTATTTTTGGACTAATGTCCCCCGGAAGAACACAATGTGGGAAAAACCCAACAGAGAATGCCCTTAGCAGTAGTACCTCTCAGTCGGAGACAGATATCAGCCCCAATCTTCTCCACGAAATCTCCCAGCATCAACCTCTAAGGTCTGTGTCAGACTCTCTGGCCCAATGTCAGCCTCTCTGGCCCAGTGTCAGCCTCTCGGGGCTCTGCGTCAGTCTCTACGTCTCCCACGCTAGCCCTCCTCATGATCTGTGCAGCTCCTGCTTGCCTCTGCGTGGCCTCTAGCTGCTTTTGTGTGGCCTCTGGTTGCTTCTGCATGGCCTCTAGCTGGCTTTGCATTAACCCTCTCTTGGCTTTTGCTTTGATGCTCCCGGTACCCTCTTTGCCTCTCTGCTTCTATATTCACTGCCCCTCAGCTGCAACTCAGTTCACTCCTTCGATTTCCTCAGCAGGCCCTGCCCTAGAAAATCGAATTCTTGATCAACTCAATGTGTTCTCCAAGTGACCCTCAAGCCTCTTCTTATACTTTTCTCATTGACAACTCAACGACTGAGATTAAGTCCCTAATCAACGGCTAAGATTAGATCTGGCCTGATCCATGATTTTTTTACCATTCTAACTTAGTTTTATATTAATTCACATTAATATTTTATTTTCCCTAAGTTTAGACTTAGGGACTTCATTAAAAATATTAATTAATTTAATATCTCCCAAACTGGTTAGATTCTTCCCAAACCATTTCTGGGTATTGGAGATCTCATGTGCTTTAGCCTCTCCACCAATTTTCATGGCTAGATCACATCTGATGCTACCCCAAATCAACACTTCCTCTTAGCGAGGATTGTGCTTTAGTAATACTCCTCATTGAGCATCACCCTGATCATCTGGCATCGGTCCCTATGCTGATGCTTGGTCTATTTCCCAACATCCTCTGCCCTGCTGCATCATGCACTGCTGCCCATGGCCTAGCCACTGCCATTGCTGCATCTGTACGACAACTCCCTTTGCATTCGTGCTGCTCATAGTATTGCCACTGCTAATTGCTGCACTGCAACTTAGTTACTGAGAAGTAAGTAACTGAATCCCAACTCTAACATCTTTGTCAGGCTAGAAACACTCTCCATGCTGAAGCTCCCTCTGTCACTGACAAGTGATCCCTCTCTGACCTCTGCGATGTTGCAACAACTTTGTGCATCTTGCACTATTGCTTCACGTTGTCCTAGTACTCCTGCACTGTAGCTGCCTTTTTCTCTCCATCCGCATGCATCCATCTCTACTGACATCAGCCAGTCGTGCAGGACTCCTCCTCGGGGCTCCCGTAGCAAGGTATAATCCAAGAGTTTGGATACCTCGAGGATCTTGCCCCTGCATCACCTGCAATCCGTCTGACTACAGCTCAATGTCACCCCACTTTCTCTCAAGTGGTGAATGGGCACTCATGGCACAGTCACATCTGTCTCCACTTCTTTCTCCGCCCTTGCTGGCACAAACTTGGTCTCAAAAGCCTCTCCCTTGCTCTTCTTGCTCGGACATTGGCTCGAATAGTGACCCAGTTCCCCACAGTGGAAGCATTTGACCTTGGAAGGGTCTTTCTTCTTCCGTTTCTCTTGCTTTCCCTCAGATGCTAGGGAAACATCTTCCTCTTCCTCCTTGATTCTGACCCCCTTTCCGTTGCTTCTTTCCTTGGTTAGCCTTCTAATCTCTTCTTGACGAAGAGCCACCCACAGTGCCTCCTAATCTGGAAGGGTCGACCCGTCGAGTATGCTCTGGACAAATACCTCCCAATCCTCTGAGACTGCGTTCATTGCGGTCCTCAACAACATCTCTCCATTTGGCGTGGCCCCTATGGAAGTCAGTTGATCACAGATCTCCTTCAATCGATCGAGGAAGGTGTCTATCTGTTTCCCTTATTCATTTGGTATGACCGCAGTTGATTTTCTAGTAGCGTCTTCCTTTGCACGAAAGTATGTTGATACAATTTCATCAGAGCCTCCCACATCGCATTTGCCGTTACCTTCTCGGAAATATGTGGTATTACATGGTCCTTGACCCTGTCAAGGATGATGCTCTTGGCCCTCACCATTTCCTCCTCATACTTTTCGTTCTCAGCTGGGTCAACTAGAATTACTATTGTGTTCAAGGCGGAGTGCTTGAGACGATTCTTGTCTAGAATGGACAAGATCCTGGCCTTCTAGACTACGAAGTTTGAGGCTCCGTCCAGTCTGTCCTGATCTCTTACCCCATTCACTACCATTTTATTGCTCCTCTTTTGACTCTTCCGAGTCTCTCTACTTCCTTCCTGGAAGTTCTCGGTGCGACTCCCTTTGAGCCTCGATTTCCCTCCTAGAAACCTCTCTGCCAATGTCGAGATGCCCCCACTTCGATCGTTAGTGCAGATGCACCACTGATCCAGATTTCTTGGCTAGAAATCCTCAGCATCAACTCCCTCCTCCTTGGTCTGGCCCTGTGAGGTACTGTTCTGACCATAGTACCCCACCAACTTCACTCCGCAACTTATCCACAACCTCATATGCCCCAGAAAGCTGAAGGTTAGAGCCTTTAGGCTCTGCGCAATCCCGACACCAGCAAAATCCACACCTCCTGGCCATGGGCATCAATCCTTCTTGACTGAGAAAGGTGATCGGGCACTGCGTAGGTCAGGTCTAATCCTCTTTGCCAATGTGCTAATCCTCTTCATGGTTCGAACTAATGATGCAAGCACTACGTCACCCCTTCCTTGTTGCCTTTCCGTTAGGAACAACTTCTGTCACTTGGGATAGTTATTTATGTTGCTGTTGCTCTGCTCAGCTGATGCCCTTAGTTATCCTGTTATCTGCAACCACGCTCTAATACCATGTTGGAATTTCTAAGTCTAACTGTTAGAAATCCTTCCTGTACTTTCTGATTTATTTCTTCCTACTTGTTCTGTTAATTAACAAGTTATTTACCATGTAAATACTGAAAATAAATACAAGTACAGTTTCAATACATACAGATCATCAATTGAAGGAAAACAAGCACACAAGTGACACCATTATTTTTGGACTAATGTCCCCAGAAAAACCCAATGCGGGAAAACCATTGCAACTATCTGAGGGTTTTATTATTAAGCAGTTTCAGAATACAATCTGGGTGCCAGGAATGGCTCACCCAACAGAGAATGCCCTCGGCAGTAGTACCTCTCAGTGGGAGACATATATTAGCCCCAATCTACCCCACAAAATCTCTTAACGTCAACCTCTAGGGTCTGCATCAGCCTATCTGGTCGAGCGTTAGCCTCTCTGGCCTAGTGTTAGCCTCTTGGGGCTCTGTGTCAGCCTCTGGAGCCTCTGTGTCTCTCACGCTGTGTTATGAAACCAGCTCAAGAAAAGATAGAAAAGATAGATCAATGCCTTAGAATTCAGCCTCTTCGAGGGGGCAACCTCCTTTACATTACGTAAATGAACAATTCTTGGA
>APFE031484064.1:0-10381 GCA_000404065.3 Pinus taeda | reverse complement strand
TATTATTAAGGGAGGGAAAGTATCATAGTTGTATGTAAGGGTCGTGATCCCCAGTATGGGGTCCCTAATTTTTTTGTATTAAGATTTGTAATATAGCAAGTTGTGGGTTAAAAATTGTCTTTTGTACTAGCTAATTCACTATTGTATGTTCTTTGTAGTGAAAAGTGCTTATCTTGTGGCATTTGAGTGTGTTTGTGATCGTGATCTTAGACTCAAACATGATCCCTAGTGTCATAGAAAAATCAACGCTATGGTCCCTAGATGGCGTTGTAAAAGATTGGAATTATGGCATAAAAAATTGGAGTTGCATCCATCTTCATGTATACAACTAGTCTTCCATATTTTTATCTTAAATAAGGTACTCAATGACAATATCCCAATTCATATTACTTTAGTAGATATTAATGAAGAAGAGAAAATCATATTAGAAGCAAAAACAATCTTTGGGTAAAGGATGAAGAAACTACGAAATTGGATAATTATTGAATTCCTCATCAAGTGGAAGAACATATTAGTAGATGAGGTGGCATGGTAATATGAGTTCTTCATGCATAAGCATCCACAGTTAATCAAGTTTTGTAGGCAACACTTTTTTGAAGAGGAGAGCATGTTAAGCCATAGATATTGTATTATTATATTAATAATGTCCTTATTGGCTTCTAGACAATTTTATTTAATTGTACCCAATGTCACCTATATATACCAAGGATACCGATTTTTAGAGAGCATATCAACTTGTACATTGGTTATATTGCAGAAGGAGGTTTCCCTTTTAAATAGGGTTCAAAATCATTCTTATCTTTCACTCTCAAGTAATTAAGCTACTTATTTTTCTCTTTTTCTGCTACTTGGATGTTTCGATGCATAACATTGATTCATCAAACTTGTAAATGTTTCTAGAGCATTGGTCATCCCAAAAGGTACTGCCACAAATTCATAGTATCCAAACCAAGTTTTAAATGTTTCCTTTGCAATATCTTCTCCCTTATTTTTCAATCTAGATATCAAAGACCGTTATATATCAATTTCAGAAAATAGCATGACTTATTTAATTCAATCAAAATATCATCAATTTGAGGTAAGGTGTATTCATTTTTAATTGTGTTTTCATTTACCTACTTGTATTCAATGCAATGCCTCTAAGACACATATTTATTTCATATAAAAATCACGAGTTCTCCCCAATTTTATATACTAGGTTAAATCAACCCTTCAATATATTTTGAAGTTGCATGTGTAAATCCTACAATTCTAGAAAAATCATACAATATAGAGGCTTGGAAATAGCTTATATTCGTGGTTTAAGTTCAATAGTAAATTATATCTCACGTTTTAGTGGTAGTCTAGCTAAATCTTCTAGAAATGCATCAAGAAACTCTAACAATATGTGATGATGTTATATATCTTTTGAGTATTTATTCTAGTTCATAGCCACTACTACATGCATAAAACAACCTTGCTTAACACTCTTTTTCAGTTGTAAGGCTGAAAATAATCTTAGAGTTTCTTCCCTCTTGGTTCCTACCAAGATTCTCCTTTTCCCTAAATCATCTACAAATTAAAGTAACTTACCTTTCATTTCTAGAGTTATTTCATGAGCTCCCAACCAATCCATAAGAATTATAAGATATGATCCCAAGGTGCTAATGTAGCAACCCAAGTGAAAATTCCATGTAAATAAAGTTAATAAAGGCATAATAATAACCGATTATGGCACAATTATTCCAGGTTGAATGTTGGGAAAAAACATCCTAATGAGGTTGTTCATTTTGTTTATTATGGCCAAGGAAATTGGCAAAGGCAATGGCAAAGGATTTGGAAAGGAAAAATGGAATTTTTGGCAATTTATTTATGAAAATAATGGAAATTAGGATAAAATGAAAGTGAAAGGCTATAGATTGCATGTGAGGAGGAAAATTGATAAAAATAATGGGAAAATGAAGAAAATAGAGGCCACATTAATAAAATGGCTTATGAGGATCAGTTGGTAGTTTTTTGTCAGTTCAGTTTTGGATCTCTCTCTCTCTCACTCACACACACACACACACACACACTCTCGGACACTTAGAGTTTTCTTGGAACACTTCAACATTGGATCAAGAAAGGAGAAGAGGAAGCAAAGCTCAAGCAACAAAAGAAGGGTTAGACAGCTAAAACGGGTTTAGTTGCAGGGATTCATTTGCATGTGTGATTTCCTTGCTAGATTTGGCATGCATGGTTATCTATGTGTGTTCTTGGTTATATTTTTTTCATTTCCATGGAATTTTCTAGGTGTGGCAGTGCTCTTCGGCCTTTCCTTTCCATTTCTGGTTAGCCTTGAGGTGATGGGTTCTCATGTTTTGGTGGAGTTGGGTTGTTGGATGGATTTGAAGGTGATTGAGGCAGATCTCTGAAAGGGAAAACACATGACCTAGTGATCCCTGATCTGGACTATGGATTGTGGTAAATCCACTGGCTTAGTAACCCCTGAAACGGACTGTGGGTTACCGTAAATACAGGTATTGTGTGCCTCGGTGGGCCTAGGAATCCTCGACTAGTGAGTGGCGGGATATACAATGAATCCTAGAGGTGGGATCCCTCGATCAAGCCTAGCAATCCTTTACTGTGAATGGTGGGATATGTGGTAAAGGCTAGAGGGTGGTGTATCGATCATGGCCTAGTGACCCTTGAATTAGACTATGGGTTACCATAAAGCCTAGGGACTAGGAGGTAGTAAAATTTCCCATGATATAGGTGGAGAAATTTAGTGGCATGCATGCTCATTCCTTTCTTCTCCATTATGAGTCCTGCATTCATGTTTGGAATATGGCACGAGAGTGGTTGGCTGAAGAGAGGATTGGCTCATCGAATCTATGGTCGGGTGGAACGGGGTAGTCGCATACTGGGTTGGTTTTTGCATTCATCAATAAGAGTTCCTTTCCTTGGTATTTTAGGTATAAATGCACTGGTTCATTTCTGGCATATATGGCTATTGTATGCTCATTATTTGTATTGTTTATATGTTGGTTATGAATATTTTTTATGACTGTGACAATGTATGGTTGTCATCACGTTTTGACTTGTAAATGAATGAGTAATGAATATATGACCTAATAGATGATAATGCAGCTAATGTGATAAGGCACCAATCCTTCTAGATATTGAACTATTATATTTATATTATTATATTAGTATTGTCCTTATTGGTTACTAGACCCTTTTATTGTAATTGTACCCATTGTCACCTATATATACCAAGGATACCTAGCTTTAGAGAGCATATCAACTTGTACATAGGTTATATTGTGAAAGGAGCATTCCCTTTTAAAGAGGGTTCAAGATCATTCTTCTCTTTCATTTTCAACTCATTGAGTTACTTCTTTTTCACTTTTTTTTTTTCTCTAATAGGTTGTTTCGATGCACAACATTGATTCATCAAACTTGTAAATATTCCTACAGCATTGGTCGACCCAAAAGGTACCACCACAAATTCATAGTATCCAAAACAAGTTTTAAATGTTTCCTTTGCAATACCTTCTTCCTTATTTTTCAATTTAGATATCAAAGACCATTATATATGAATTTTAGAAAATACCACGATTTCTTTCATTCAATCGAAATATCGTGAATTTGACGTAAGGCGTATTGATTTTTAATTCTGCTTCTATTTACCTACTTTTAGTCAATGTAATGCCTCCAAGACACATATTTCTTTAATATAAAAATCACCAGCTCTCCCTAAGTTTATATACTAGGTTAAGTCAACCCTTCAATATATTTTGAAGTCGCATGTGTAAATCCTGCAATTCTTTTATAATCATACAATATAGAGGCCTGGAAATAGGCTATATTCGTGGTTTAAGTTCAATAGTAAATTATATCTCACATTTTAATGGTAGTCTAGGAAACTCTTCTAGAAATGCATCAAGACATTCTAACAATATTTGATGGTGTTATATATCTTTTGAATATATATTCTAGTTCATAGCCATTACCACATACATAAAACACCCTTTTCTAAGACCCATTTTCAGTTGTAAGGCTGAAAAGAATCTTAGAGTTGCTTATCTCTCGGTTCCTACCAAGATTTTTCTTTTCCCTAAATCATCTACAAATTAAAGTAACTTACCTTTCATATCTAGAATTATTTCATGAGCTCCCAACCAATCCGTACCACGAATTATAACATTGGATCCCAAGGTGATCATATTGATAGTATCTAAGTATTGCATGCTCTCAAATTATGTTCGTAATATTTTAACAATTGTTCTATCCCTTTTTAATAATTAAAGTCATCTCAACCAATTTATAATGAATTTTCTTTCATGCCATTAAACCACATCTAAATAATGAATTTGGAGAAATAAAAGTTTTATTGTCTTTTGGATCAATTAATAAAGAAAATTTATTTCCCTTTATTTTACCTACAATCTACAAGATTGTATATTGATGTTCTACTTGATAATTATTCACCATAACATGAATCCTATGTGTCTTATGTTAGGTTAATATTGACTCACAAAGTAGTTAAGATAACCTTGTTTTGGTGATTGATGGATTTACCATTGGTGTTTTATGAGCCCATGGCATGGGTGACCCATGGTATTTAATGTGATGAATCCTATTTAAAGGCTTGAAGAACTCCTTAAAATGCCTCTTTTCTACATGTGTACCATGAGTTTCCTTCATTTCTCTAGTTACACTCCATTTTTAACATGTGGTATCATAGCACAATTGGAGAAATAATATAAACACAAATGATTATACACATGGAAAACATGTACATAAGAGTCAATATTTACCTTTGACACACTTTACTAGGAAAGCCAACACTCGAGATATATATATTTGTTACCATAATCCAACCCAACCAAGCACCAAGCCACTCGAGGTATTTTACAATGGATTCCTTCAAGCCTTAAAATAAGCTTAATTGCATCAAATATCACGGGAAAATACCATGGGTTTCCAAATACCATGATCCTATAAACCACCAAAAGTAATCATGTTAATGATCGAATTAAATATATTGCATATGCTAAGAATAAGTTGTGGACCTATGAAATACTAATGTAAGTCTGTTGAGTGATCAATTATATAATGGTGTTGAAGGATGATAGAAGATATCCTTAGTTGGATAATTGATGATATCAAGCGAAAATACCAAAAGCTCTTGTGTATGATTGATATGGTTTGCATATCAATGATGCATAGTAGTTGGAGGAACTAGAGAACATTATGGGGGTAATATGAGACCAAATAGGGACACTTTATGTGAGGTGATTTCAATGTGCAAGAAATTTAGCGAAGTGGATGAATGCAAATTTGCGTCAGCGTCGTTTAGCTCATCATGACTATGTAGAAGATTAGTTATGCCCCTTGACATCAACAATTAATGTAGTTTCCTCAAAGTTATTAATTTGATAAGATCTAAAGTCTTAAACCACCCATAGGTGCAGGCACGAAAATATCATCACTACAGCAGGTGGAATGCTTGAGTAGCATCCACGAATGAATTCATGTTAAACCTTGAGGATACCTCTCCAATTGAATAGGAGCTCCCAGGAATCTTTGATTTCATAGTATCATTAGTGGCTTTAATTAATTCCACTCAACCATTAAAGAAAGAACAAGAAATGAGAGTTATGGGAAAGGATAATTTACATTGACACACTAGGGGAGAATTCACTATCAAAGAAATTACACCCGCAAGTCTCCTAAATCAAATGATCATATATTTTAGCACCAAGATGGAAATAATTCAATAGGAATGATTAGTTACAAATTAATGGATTTGGAGCTATTACAGTTAGACAAAGGAATGTTTAGATATCGCACGTTGGCACTTACTTGAGCATAGCATCAAAGATTCAAACCATACAATTCAAGGTTGTCATTGTGATTATAACAAACATCCTTTCCTCCTACTAAAGCAATCATCCCTTAGTGTTAAACCTAATGAACTCATTGCTTACATCAAGTGATGGTTCATGTGTATGTGAACCATGGTAAATGAAACCTAGAAAAACATCACAAGGATTGACATGGAACATAGTAGAAGCACATGTATGTAGATTCGAATATAAATAAATAATTGAATAAGGAGTGTTTGCTTTAGCTTGTTTTATTTGGAGCAGAGAGGGATGTTGGTAAAGAATATTGTAGATGTTTCTTGCAACTCATGGGTTCTCTCATAATGAGGGAGTAGACATTGAGGAGACTTTTTCTCCTGTAGCTAGATATTCCTTTATTGAAGAAGTTCTTTCAATATCTTTTGAGACAAGGTGGACCACCTACCAGATGGATGTGAAGATCACCTTCCTCAATGTCATCATTGAGGAAGAAGTCCATATCGGACAACCATAGGGGTTTGGAGTCCATGATAGAGATACTTATGTATGTAGCTTTAATAAATCACTATGTGGAATCAAACAGGTACCCAAGGCATGGTATTCTAGGAGCCATAGCAATATGCAAAACATAGGCTTCACCCAGAGTGAGGTGGATCCCACCCTATACTTCTTCTAGATTGGGTCTAAGCTGCATATTTTATTGTTGTATGTGGATGATCTAATTCGAATAGGTGTAGAGAGATTGATTGCAGGTTGTATTTCAGATATAGCATTAGAATTTGAGATGAGGGATATCAGGTCGATGCATAACTTTCTGGGAATTTGCAGCAAATAGGTGAGGTCCTCCTTAGGTAGGGGAAGTACAAACTAAAGAATCATCTCTGGTGTTAAACCTAAACCCATCTTCGCTCATATTGCCTTCACACTGGTAGCTTAAAAATAGAGTTCATCTCTCGTGTCTTCAGCCAAAAATTCCTCGTTTCATAGATTTTTGGTGCTTTGTGTGTTCTCTGCGTAGTAAGCTTCCGAGCCAATTGTTTTGTGTCCCTTTTGCACACTTTGATCGGTCTCCCCCTCCACGAAACTACCATAACACTCTCTCCTTTTTCACCTCGGACATTTTTGGTTCACAAACTCCTTTCTTTCTTTGCCAAATTCCACAAGAAAATGGGACAGTATGGAAGACCGTCCTCCACTCACGCTGCCAAGTCCTACTTCTGTGTTGTTAGTGCAAGGCATTTTATGGTTAGGTGGGTAGTCATGACAATTAAGAGATGTTGGTATGGGCTTACCCATGGCATGATATAGGAGAACCAACCAGCGTGCAAGAGGCCCTCAACAGGCATGCAATAGTGTATGACATGCCTTCCCTCTAAGAGCTTTGGATATGTATGCTCCTCGCTTCAGCCGGTCATCACTTTATTTCCACATAGATTTTGTATACATCCATAGTTCACATAGTAATGCAAAAATACACAAATTGTCATGAAAAAGTGTTGTTACACTCATAATTGAGACGTCTTCATCACCTCGAAGCTCATATTTTTATAGTTATTTTGAAAGATTCTAGTTTCCTTGTGCTCCATAAACCTAATAAATAAGAAACCATTTTGATAACCTCAATAATAGAAACCTTATTATCCTCTCTATGTATATGTTTTAGTTCCAAAAAACCCAAATCAACAAATACTCTAACTTCTACATCGTGATATCTTAACATTTTCCAAGTTGTGTTAACATGAACTTTCTAGGATTTACAAAATGATGAAAATACTTAGTGTTTTCATCTTCTTTAGGAACCCACAAGGCTCTACTTTAAGTATATGATTATTTTCGTTATTACTCAAAAAATTGATCATTGAAACCAACTACAACTTGACTAAACAAAGATTCCAAATTATCTGTTAATTCTTGTTCATACCGAGTGTTATTTTGATGTGTCTAAATCAAAAAGCAGTATTTTATTTTGATGTGTCTAAATCAAAAAGCATTATTTTGTCCTTTCTAGATTGTTTGTGGAATGAATAAATACTAACATACAAGACCAATTAGATTTTATGATTATTTTCATTTTTTTGGCTTTCTCGTGAGGGAATTTTAACAGGTCACTTTCTTGCAAATTTTAATAGGTCACCCTTTTGCAAGAAGTTTCTAGTAGGCCAATTATATTTTATGATATCTATATAGTCATTTAGTAGTTAGATTGAATTTAAATGGTTTCCTACTATGTGTTCCAATCTTCTAGAGCACTAAATGGTGATCAAATTAACCATGCCACTGAAGTCTACACCCACACCAACCCGCAACACTTAATAAAAAAAACAATAACTTCATTCCTAAAAATTATGTTCGGCTTTTTTGGCTATTTTGAGTTCACTCAACCTTAAACCACTCCACGATAAGAATATCTTCATTGCCTTTGCATTCAATAGACCAAAATCTTTTTCTCTCTTAAAAAAATGATAATAAATCACGATAGTTAATTTTGGTTTCTAGTAGGTGTTAAATCCTTCTCTTACAAAGTTTAGATTACCTACCATTATAACATTCTTTGCATAACAAATTTAGTAATAAATGTATTTAATAGATATATAACTAAGCTAACTAAAAGAGTTTAATAAATATTTAGTTATTGAATGACTTGTAAATATCACTATATATTATAAAAATGTGATTTCAACGAGTTAAAGTAGCTCAAATAGTCATGCCAGTTAAAGTAGCTCAAATAGTCATGCAAGTTAAAGTAGTTGAAAATTTAAATCATTAAAATTCATCTCGACAACGTATTAAATAACTGAAAAATGTTATTGATAAAAAGGTTAAAGAAGTGCATAGTCCAATAATCATTGTTGACAAAGAGCCCTCCTCTTGGTAACTTAAAGATTCCATTGTTGAATTCATTTCTTTCTATATATAATTAACAACCCTCCATGACTTCTATAAGCAAAGGTAGTCTTTATAATTGAACGGTCTGCCAATCACGATATATTTACTTATATAACAAGATAATAATTGTTTGATGCTCATTTCCCTTATATAGAGATTTAGAGATATTATTGAAAAAAGAAATATTAAAACAATAATAAAATTTCTATTAATTAATTTTATATTAAGATAAAGGTTAGTACAAAAAATATAAAAAAATTTGAATGAACTACTTAAAATTTTTAAAAAAGTTGTATGAACGTTTCAGCGATCAAAATTAAAAGAAAATTAAAACCTCCATTACCCTTTAATGGAGCAAAATTAAAGAAAAACTTTGGATCCTCCATTACGTTGCCGTTTGAATGCTTTTCATACTAAAATAAATAATGGCCGCACCTTTTAAAAGAAAAGCTTTGGATCCTCCATTACGTTGCCGTTTGAATGCTTTTCATATTAAAATAAATAATGGCCGCACCTTTTACCATCGTTCTCGATGTAGTAAATATTTAAGTCATTGTTTTCTTGAAGATTTGTGGTCTTGTGTTTGTTTCACGCATCAGGGGATCGACAAATTCTTGCTCACCTGTTATTTTTGTTTTCTCTAGTTTTAGTTTATTGCTCTGCGATTCTGGCTTTGTTGTTTTTGTTTTCTATGGGTTTATTGCTTATTGTTGGGCGATTTGATTCAGTTATCGTGTATATATTTTTACTTCATTTGGAAGGTTTTTGTCTTTTTTTAATTTGTTTGCAGTATTCTCTACTTTAAAATGTGGTTTGGTTTGGTTTATTGTGCGATCTTTTCAAATTCTTCAGTGAATTAGGCCTAAACACAATAGGTAAGAATATTATAATTCTTATTTTCAGTTAATCAGCTAAATGATTAAGAGATGGTGCGAAAGAAGTGGCACAGTTTGCCAAAGCTATAGCAATGTTTGTGCCAATTAAAAAGCTCAGTTGGTGAATTCCAGGTATTTTCGATTGCGCCAGTTGAGATTATTTTTGGTCTTCTCAAATCTCGTGTTAAAATTAGAGGCTCTTGAAATTTCTTAGATTATCCGTTCTTAATTTTCTAGGTTGTCTGAATTTGTGTTTAAACTTTAAACTAATTTTACTTTTAATTTTAATTTTTTTTTGAATTATTTGACATTGTTCCTCACGAAATTGACGCTTTCTAATTTTCCCATGCTTTGTTAAGATTCGTTTAAATTAATTTATATTTTGATAAAATTTTGATATTATTGGCCACGGTACCTGTAAAATGTTAGAAGAGAATTCAGTTTTGATGGCCTCTGTCGCAGATTTATGGTGATATATTTGATGAAATTATTCACGTTTTGTGCAATGATTCAATTCTGGATAAAGGATTTTTGTGTCTACCTTCTGTGGCTTTGTCCTTTTATGCCTCGACTTATGCTGTTGGCTCCACATAAACTAAGTAGAATCCCCGGCCGCCTTTTCTGGTAAAAAACGCCAGGTCGATAGTCCTTGTGAAATCCCATTAAATCAATTTTAATTTTAATAATTTAAATGACATCAGAAAATTTTTGACAGAGTACTCGTTAATAGGCATTTGCAGTAGATTTATGTGAATGTATTGATGAAATTATTCTACACAATATTTGTTT